>PRKT01000993.1:114861-160735 GCA_003671525.1 Saccostrea glomerata
CCCCCCCCCCCCCCCCCTTTCTGTTTAATGAAACAGATGTGAAAAGCACTAAAATAATCCTCAGAAGTCTTTTTCCTCAGAATCGTACTTTGCACGGAGGTGGTGGACAAATACGAATAAATGTCATTTCCTGAATATAAGGACATTTTATTTTTTTGTTTGTTTGTGGATAATGTAAACAAAACTTTTGGCGCACTTGCTTGGAGACGAGCTTGCTCATTGGTCATATTTTATGACTTTCATATACACACACTTCCATGACGTCATAATATAGAGAACCGAACGGAAAATGTTTACCAAGACCGTCCACATTTTAACATTTCTTTTTGTAATGAGAGAAGAATCATAGTAGAGAATGATGATATTAAACTTGACACAATCAGAATTTTCTTTTTCAAAGGACACTTTATTAAGAGTTATTAAGTACAAATAAAACAAGAACGTGTTATTGCCATATTTTATCGGAAGTGAGATCTTCTCCGTATGGTTCTTCTACATGAACTCGACTTGATCCCCCGTATGCTACACAAGAGAATGATATTTACTTGAAGAATGGCTCAGACAGAGCCTTGATTTCGGGGGAAAAAAGAAATTTTAATTGTGAACGACAGTGGTAACACGGGGCATTATAACGATATAAGGAGATGAACAAAGGAGTCGCTACAACCAAGATTTTAACGAAAACACATGTTCACGGAAATGGCTTGCGATAAACATTGATAGGGACATTGTTCATGCGACAGACGTTTTCTTACCAACAACAAAAAAGGAGGGAGAGATTTTAAGAAAACTTGAAGGTAAAGTAACTAATTTTATTGATTTATTCATTGCAGGGAAGGGAAGTTGAAGATCGTGACCATGTTAGGAAATAGGTCAGTCTGTTTATGGTCAAGGTTACTCGATCGCCATGCTTGTAAATAAGTCCCATATCAGTTGAGAGCCTGGTCATGTGCAGCTTAGTTTAGGGGATTGAATTAAACACCTTGGAGTGATAGAAAGATATAATGTTCTAAGTAATTGTGTTGTATTTTTGGAGTATTTATGATTCGCTGTGAGGAGCACATCTCCATATTGGGAATTGATGTTTACGTGCCTCAGCTATAATAATAGTACATGTAATTTCTGTTATGTGTTGCTAATACATCTGTAACATGGTGTTTGTCATTTTTTAACCAGTTATTTTTCAAGAATTAAACTCTGAATGACTTTTTGATAGCATTTACAAAATAATTTTTTTGTTAATGAATGTTGATAATTTTTCTTGTGATCTCGATTGAGTTCGCACTTCACTTTAGCTGGATATTTGGACTGATACCATCACCAATGGCAGCATCAGTCCAAATATCAAGATATCTTAATATCTGTTAATTTAATTTTTTGTGAAGCTCGATTTGATGTATAATTTACAGAAGGTAGTCCCTGATGCAAGAAGGAAGCTACAGTTCAACAATTAATGCATTTAACAAGAAGATTAAGTTGGAAGTGTTTCCAGATCTCCATAATGTAGCTTCAAGTAACCTGTACAGTTCACAGAGTCCATTACTACACTCAGCATCAGAGTACATACAGGGTAACAGCAACCAGACATTGTTTTATCCCCCCAATAGGAATGCTTATAGGGACGTGGAGAATATTTCTCAAAATTACATTCGTGCTTCAACGTTAAAACTGTTAGATACGTACCAGAGATGTGGAATTAAGCGTAAATGTGAGGAATTGGAAATACCGATGCAGCTCACAGACGTGCAAACAGTACCAAGCGAGGATGAGAAGCCCCTTATTGCCACGACCACAGCAACAACAACGAACACCTCTAAAAATACGTCCTCCTCCAATAGTGAGGGGGACTACCAGTTAGTACAGCATGAGGTATTGTACTCTTTGACGAGTCACAATGCCTACGAAGTGCTGGAGTTTTTGGGTCGTGGCACATTTGGTCAAGTGGTCAAATGTTGGAAGAAAGGGACCAATGAAATCGTAGCAATAAAAATCTTGAAAAACCACCCTTCATATGCAAGACAGGGCCAAATAGAAGTCAGCATATTAACAAGATTAAGTCATGAAAATGCTGACGAATTCAACTTTGTACGAGCATATGAATGCTTTCAGCACAAAAACCATACTTGCTTGGTTTTCGAGATGCTTGAACAGAATTTATATGACTTTCTCAAGCAGAACAAATTTCAGCCTCTACCTTTGAAGTACATCCGTCCGATCACGCAACAAGTGTTGACTGCGTTGCTGAAGTTGAAAAGCCTGCATTTGATTCATGCAGACCTGAAGCCTGAGAACATTATGTTGACAGACCCCATTCGAATGCCATATAAAGTAAAAGTCATTGATTTTGGTTCAGCTAGTCATGTGTCCAAGGCAGTGTGTTCTACGTATTTACAGTCACGATATTACAGGTAAGAGAAACTCCAGGATTTTGTGTTTTGTACTTTTTTGTTCATTTTCTATAAGGTTAATTAAGAAATATATTATCTTTGAAAACATGATTTAAGTCTCGGGTTTTGGGTAATTTTCCTTCCTGAAATGAAATGACACAATCCCCCAAATATTCTGGCATTGCCAACGCAAAAACCCACTAAGGGAAGGAATCAAGAAAGTATAGATTAGTGATTTCTGACAGGAGAAGGTGCCCTAAAATCTGAAGCTCCCACTCTGCCAACATTAAAAGAAACTATTTCATTCATATTTGGTTACATACCCGTAATTTGTTAAATATTTTAAAAAGTTTCCCCTCCACCAAATTCATTGTTTAATAATTTTTTGGTATGGTGAAGTATATTTAAGATTGATTTTATGATCCTTAAAATGCAGAAGCGAATATGTCGTTTGAGATACATATATTTAACATCACTGTAAAAATTTGCACCAGGATCGTTTGAAGAGTGTTGTGAGCTGGAGGAGTTAGACTGTTGATCATGTTGATAATCATTTTACTGCATGCAGCATATGTATATCATTTTCACCCTGATGTCTATCATTCATGTTGACTTTGTCATAACAAGTTCACAGGGCCTAGGCTTGGAATATATATTTAAAAAAAGATTACTTGGTGTAATTGCATAAATGAGTTCGGATTTTGTACATAGCGAAAATTTAAACACAGTACAATTATCCTGTAAAGTGAACAAGTAAATATATTTTTTAAACTGTGTAGAAGAATAATTGCCCATTCATTCTTAATTCTGTGAATTATTAAGAACAGTGAAGAGTATACCTTTCACAAAAATCATCCATTTTATTAGCTAATGCTCTGAATGCAAAGTTTTCTTCCATACACTAACCACCAAATTCATGCTGCTTGAGCTCTCCGTGTGTAGGCAATAGTTATGTCACGTCCACTTCAGCAATATATCATTGGTTACAGAATAAACAAAGTGGACATTTCCTGAGAAATAGTCTGTCCCCAACATCTACTTCAGTTTTCTGATAAAGTGCAAGGTTTTAAGGAAACAGATTGGTTAAGTTCTATCACGATAATGTAGATCTACGATCTGTAGATTAGTATGTTACTGTAGGCCTAAAAGGAAAATATGCCATTCCACCCCCTCCCTCCTCTTGGCATGTTAAGAGCTCAGGAATTTCTGTGTACTAAATGCATGGTGTGTAAAAAAGAAAAGGTTTTGATTTTAAACTTTTTTCTCTGAAAGTGCCAGATTTTCCATTCCAGTTATTTCCCAACTTTCATACAGAACAATTGTTCAAATTATAATTAATTTTCTTCACATAATGAACATACATAGAAATGTCTGGGGATGGTCAGATATTGGACATTAGTGTGCGTTTGACAGACAAGTTGCATCTAGACACATAAGAGATAGGTGAAATGTTATTAATGTTGAAGTCAGATTCACATGCTAGGAGTGTGAACCGTGGCCGTGATCTCTGTATGGTGTAACACCGGGTGAGAGGTGGCCAGTGAACCATGCTGTCTTGTCTGTTATAGAAATACCTTGACACTGACAGATGGGGTGGCCCTCTGCACCTGTATGATAATCAGCTCTACCTCTTGTCCGGTTATAAATAGAGGGATTTCTCCTTCTTATTTGCATGTTTCTACCTAGGCACACTTGAAAAATCCCACTGAATTCTTGTTAAGACCATGGGGCTTACATTTTGATGGGCTTTGCATTTTACCCCCCTGCAGCATGCATGCGTGTATAAATGACATAATACATGACTGGTGACAATGTTAATGCTAGGGTTTTGTCATTGATATTTTCACATCAAGAATGCTGGTGGCAGGTTTCACAGTTAAACAGATGTACTAGAAAAGTAGACTGAATATTAACTTGCTTCTTCTTTCCCCCAAGTTAAGCCTTGCATAAATGTCATGAATGACTAACAAAATGTTTTTGTGTGTTCATGTTCATTGTGTGTGTGCATTTTTGCAACACTCGGTAGGTTTTCATTTTTTGTTTGCACAAATTTTACATAATACCAGATTAAAATGGGGAAATTCAGCTAGTTTATTATAACACAGTATAGCTATGATGTAATTAAGGTTCTTAATAAAGTATACAAATAGAATGAAAATCAATTCATTAAGCCTAACTGGCAGGAATGATAGAAGGAAATGCAAGCGCCTCATGGAATGTTTTGAGAAACTTTTACAGGGTCAAACTGAAGTACATACCACAGCAGGAAGCTCAAGTGTTGCAAGGTTTCAAGATTTCTCCTCAGAGAAATTGGGTTCTGAGTGCTTTCATTAGCTCTGCACAGAAAGTCTGCCAATCTGTGATCCCTTCAGAGAAAGAGATAGAAAGTGAAGAAAAAAAATAATTGCAGAAGCAGTTTTAATAACCATGGTGATGAAAATTTACATATGTAGGCTTTGGTATGATTAGAATTCTCCTTTTTTTATGCCCAGAGCCTTTGAATCAACAGTGGTTGATACTTTGTGTTCTTTAGAGCTGTTCAAGCTAAAAAAAGGGGCACTTTGTATAGAAAATAATTTTCATGTGTATACGTTAACAGGTGAATACAATTTTAATACAGAATATGCCCCTAAAATCTTTGCCAGACACGGAGAAGATAGCAGTTTGGTAACATAAAGATACACTTGGCTGCCAATTTCCAACAAAGTTTATTGGGAGGGTCTGAGTTTGCGAAAACAACAGGCTCACAAATCACATTCCTTTCTAATAATTCACCAAATCCACAACCAAACGCCAGTCACTGATTAAGAAAGATCAAGGTGAAAAAAGTAAGAAAGCTTATAATAATGAAGAAAGCCATGAGAAATCTCATTCTTTTTCCCCTTTTGTTATGTTGAATCATTGAAATTCTTTCTCAGGTGATTTAAGAATAGATTAAATGTAAGATGCTATAAAAAAACCTGGGGTTATCCATCACCAAGGTTCTTAATGCTTAGTTATACTAGTAGAAGATATATAGATCTTTAAATGCATTGTATGTGTAGTTAAAACTGCTCTAATCACACTAATGTAGCCCAGTACAGCAGGTTCTGGCATGGGATTGGCGTAAACAATGGTATTAAAATCCTTTTTATTGATGGTAGGTCTGTTGATTACAGTTTGATGTCCATTACTATGGGGTACTAATTAATTAGGATGGTCTCCTTCATGACAATGGCTAATTCTCTATAGGACTTGTTACTAGGCCCTGTCACTCCTGGACTATTCCTTTATGTTCGGTAAAGGCTGGGTTTGGACCATGCTTTTTTGCCTGTCTTAAAATCCTAGACTTAAAATATTAAAAATGTAGATCTATTAACTGTCAAAAATAAAATGCTCAAGAAATGTAAAGAACAATAGGATTTAGCAATCTTACACCTTCATCAGCATTTAATGTTAACTAGGCTATGCATAAATCAGCAATTTTAGGGCATTGTCATCACTCAACATGTTGAACCACTTTATATCACATACAATTTAACTTCTGAGAGAGAGAAATGTCATTAACAATGAGTCAGAAAGACAGTGTAGTGTGTTTATAGTTTTATGAACGCTGATGACCAGAGAGATTTTATGTGTTTGTTCTGTTGTGTTAGGCCACCTGAAGGCACTGCATAGATAGGACACATATATAGACCAAGTCAACAGAGTACACAACCATTATGCCCAATTTGTGATAAATATTTAAAAAGGGGGGCTGGATTAAAGGTATTCCCCAAATAACTGTAAACAGCAATAACATACTGAAGCAGGATTTGATTTCCCTTTGTCTGGCCACAAGGGGGAAACTATTAGCATGCAGGCTTCTATAATGATAGGCTGTAGTGAAGGTACATATTCAGAGGAAGGTTGCTATCAATCTAAGATTTAATAAGACTGTTGTCACTCTATCCTATCAATGATAAGGGCTTTTCACTCAAAGGAAGTAACTTGCCGATTTTTCCACAGCAAATTGTAATGTTTGATTATTTTGGTGAAGAAAAGTTACTTTAACAAAGCCCCATGAAGGAAATTTGTTGACTTAAAGCTCTGACGTGAGAAGACAAGACGGCTTACGCATTTAAATAACAGAGTTATTTTGGCACAGGTATGAATGCCTGTTTCCTAGGGCATGCCACTTGGATTGTTTGGGGGTCAATATTCAAATTACAGATGGTGTGAGCAGGAAATGGAGATATTGTGCTGATTAAAAGTCCCACAATGGCCTTACGGGGGGACTGTATTCACCATGTCTCAGTCCCTCGATTACTTAGGCAGATAGGACCCCTGATAAAGCCTGCTATCAAATGTGATGTTAAAATCAGGTGTCTACATAGGAGACCACTTAAGAATGTAAAATCCCTAGTTCAGAGTGACGTATATATGTATTTATATGTAGCAATTGAATTCTTTAAGTTTCAAATATGTTTAAGTATAAGTATTAAGTATGAACTGAAGACATTGTTATTTTATAAAGAAACAAATGCCAATAACAAATACTTAAGGGTGTCCTATTTTTGTTTAAATAAAAAGAACACACAGTGTGATGAGCTCTACTTGCACAGATAAGATGGAGGTCATGTCTGTGTACTGTACTTGAACTCCCAGTCTCTCAGCATCTTGGATGTTGTTTACAGCCTTAAATGCCTTCTTTGTTGTATTGTTGTTACCCAGGTATTGCAATAGCATGGCAACTTAGGGGGAAATGAAAATATAGGTTTGTTTCCTGTAATATGATCGTAGAAAAGTACAAACATAAAAATTACACATCTACGTAGCTGCTGCTCGTTATTAAGAAAAAAAGAAACAGTCATTGATAATAAAATTTCCAGAATGCTAGATACGGCGTGTACTAAGGTAATGGTATTCAGACATACTTTGGGCTTAAAGACATTTTATCATGATTGTATGAATATCATATGTCATGGACTAAAACTGTGCATGATGGACAGCTTTAGTGCTTTCCTAATATACCTTCACCAAAGCATCACCAAACCATAATTCATTGATTTTAAAGTAGGAAGTGTAAAACCAGTTTCATGTTCAAGATTAAAGAGAAAAATGAGATGATCCCTATTATAAAATTAGACCTATAAAATTGTATTTTTGGAAAAATCAGAATTACTTTCCAAGGGATTAGTCAGGTACAGGAAGCATGTTCTAAAATTTTGTCTGAGCTTCTACGTTCTTAACATATTTGTGGATTTTTGTTCTGTATAATAATGACATTTTGTTTGCTTTCCAGAGCTCCTGAGATCTTGCTAGGCCTTCCCTTTTGTGAAGCTATAGATATGTGGTCCCTGGGCTGTGTGATAGCTGAACTGTTTCTGGGCTGGCCCCTCTATCCAGGCTCATCAGAATACGACCAGGTAACTAGACTAAGACCGTCAAAAGCATGAACATCTTTACATATTACTGATATATCTACACACCATTACCCTGACCAATTCTGCAAGAATTAACAAACCAGTCCTGAAAAAACATGAAAAAGATTGTTTCAGCAGCTCGCCAAGAATAACTTGTCTGAACTTGATTAGAAATTGAACATGAGCCATTTACTGGCTGTTTATGAGTATTATATGCACACTTGGAAAGATGCTAATGAAAAATAAGCTCTTCAAGTTTTTCTGTATTCCCATTGACATTTCCTTGTGTCTGCCAGGTCCAGAAATGGCGTAGTTTTAGCTTGACGTGTAATCCTCTTAAAGGTATTGTTTGCTTTGTAAGCTGACAATGGAGGAGTAGTTGAGGAGTTAATGGGCTCAGGTGATAAAACATCACCATGTCTTGTGTAATCTGAAGCCTCTCATCAACTGTTTCTCCCAGAACTGTGCATTCTGTTCCCTGTCTCTCTGTGCATGTTGCACATTCTTAACATGCAGATCTCTTAAGGTCGGGTTTCTCTTCCTTGTGGGTTATTAATATTGTTCAGCTGTTCCAGAAATGTGGTCTTTAGCATGTTTCGAGACAGAAAATAATGAATGCAGTCTTATGTTTTGATGCACAGTGTAAATTGAACCGTGATTTTAAAGTATTCATTATTGATGATATTGAAAAAAAATCTTGTAGCTTTGTCTTTCAAATTTTGAATAGAAAAAAAATTAATGTAGGCCAAGGGTTATCTTCTTTTTAGTTATCCATTATATATAAATTTATACATTATTATTTTAGATAGATAGAATGCCTCTGGCAGAGAAAGGGCACATTAACCTACTTAAAAATCTCTGTTGTTGAAATCTGGTTTTGTTTCAAATGGTTGCCTGCTCGAGGCATGAAAATTGATCTTTGAGCCAGTGAGGGAAGACAGATTTAAATATATATATTCAGTATTCCCTTCATGCCAGATATGTGAAAGTCTGGATAAAATCATGATTCCAACTGACTGATAGATGATTAAAATAAATTTCAGCTAACCAATATGTCTTCCATATGTTTTCAGACATGCCTGTGATTTAACATAAAATTTATTACATTCAAAGTGATACCTTAATTAAGAATAAGCATGTTAATTAAGATGTTGTATTTTTATGCTTGGATTGTATTTAATTACTAGCTTTTCGAAAACCCTTTGTACATAATGAAATGAAGGATATTCAAAGCTTTTACATGCTTCTTTTTTACATTATTAAATTTAGAACAATCTTAGAAAAAAATGGTAGGAATACATAGAAAAATATATTTTTCAGCATGTTGATTCCCATTTGCCTACACCTGGAGACAGACATGTTGTGTAGAACTAACGTAGAAGTTTCTTTGTATTGTTTACGATGGAATTTTGTCTGTTACAGATCCGCTACATCTCCCAGACGCAAGGATTGCCAGCAGAACACATGCTCAGCGCAGCTACCAAAACAACCCGATTTTTCATTCGAGAAAACACAGATAGCAACTATCCATTCTGGAGGCTTAAGGTAGCTGAGCGCTCCTAATGAACACTCAGTCACTCCCAATCAATAGACCTTCCCATTCTTTGGAAGAAGACATTGATGTACCCAAAATCCATAAAAAAAATATCAGACAAATTAAGTTTGGGTGACAATAAAACAAATAGTCTTGGGCATGCATAATTCAAGTGATTTGCATTGTATGAGCTGTTTCAAGGGTGCTAATTTAGTGGATGTTATACCTGATGGGCATAATTTTTTCTCTTTTGGCTGAAAATTATTGTCTTTTTCATTGGCAATAACTGTTTCCCTTGGTTTTACGTAGAAATGATTGTTGTTGTGTATATGTATATCAAAACGCTAGCAGATCTTGATACTTTGCAGTTGGTGAATTCCAGTGGGTGGGAGGAATTTAATGAATAAATAGAAACATATTATAAATTACTGTCATGTTTTAAGTCTGAATGTACCACTACAGGCATAAAATTTAGATTACATAATCCTTGATATGACCAGCATATGTTACGACAAAAATTCTGATAGAGAAAAACACAAATGATAAATCAAATCTCTGAAACAGATATATGGTGCTAAAAATTTTAAAAATTGAAGTAAATATTTGCTGATTTAAATGTTCTTTTTTTTAGACTCCGGAGGAACATGAGGGTGAGACGAAAATCAAATCAAAAGAGGCCAGGAAGTACATCTTTAACTGTCTGGACGACATGGCACAGGTATGTACAGGACACGAGACAAGGAAGAAACAGAGATGAGGGGTGCCATATCTTATTGACACACTTCATCTTCAGATGGTGTTGTTGTCCCTTGTGTGATAAAATACGTCCTGTATTGTATGTTCGGATAAAAAGGGCTCACTTATGATTGATTCAGATCAAAATTACATAAAAGTTAGTTATGATGTAAAATTCCACTAAGTTATCTAGAAATAATATTTAATAAAACATGATTTAGTCTAAATGTGGTAAGGGGGAAATTTTTTTTTTTATAATGGATTGCTGATTATGTTGGGGGTTAGGGCGGGTAGAAATAGTACCCCCAAAAAAATACTGGGGAAAAGAAGGAAAAAGAGTTAAGAGGAAGTAAGCAGAATGGTAAACACTTAAATTGTTCAGTAATCACCAAATTTTTGAAAACCTAGAACATTTTTCAAAAACTGGGTCTTTTTTATTTACATTTCTTTGAAGACTGGAAAGGATATTTCGGTGCTTAACAAAGTTCACAATTTCCTGTTATTTGGAAAAGGCTGTGTTATCGCAAAAAAAAAAATATCTAAGCTGTCATTGTTTGTTTTAAGTCTTATTTTGATACCCACAAAGAAAAATTTCCGTAAAAGATGACTAAGCCCATACAAGCTTATCTCTAGAGCCAGCATTCAAGGTGTTTTCCTGCACACATAAGCTAGTCTGCAGATGATTGGCTGTTAGACAATTGATATTTCTTAATTAGTTTTCCTCTCTGTTTTCTTTGTTTCCATGATGATGAAAACTGATAATTGAAAAAAAGAGAACTGTGTAAGCAGAAGTGCTTCATGATAGAAATATTGATAATATAATACAAAGACATAAAGAAATGCACACACCTTCTTTTCTTGTGAGAATGAAGTATTCCACATTCATCAAAGTACAACTGAAGAACACAGAATGCTGTATAAATTTTGAATGGCCCCTTCAATATAACGAATATGTCTTGTGAATAAAAGTAATGATTAACACAGACCTCATCTGACAAAATTCTTTTCTAGTTCTATATTACCTACATATTTCAAAATTTTAATCGAAACCCTGAAATTTTGAATAGCGGAACAATTTTCCTGTTAAAAAAATAACAAGATTAATGGACAACCTTGCACTCAAAAAGATGTTAAAAGATCTATGTTAAACCTGCAGTTTTCTTGAAATGAAGAAAAAAAAAAAATCCACAAAATCAAAAGAATACTGTAGAAGCAGAATTTTTAGCGAGGATTTAATTTTGGCATTAATTAGTGAGGGTACTGAGATCGCTAAAATTGAATATCGCTAAAATTTAATTGCTCTTGTAACAGGTTCTTTAGTGAAGTTTCCAAAATCGCTAAAATTACATCTCGCTAAAAAACAAAATACCAGTATTAAAGGACAAATCGCTAAATTTACATATTGCTAAAATTCCCACTTATACGGTACATATTAAAAATATGTTGTTTCAGATAAATGTGCCTACTGACCTGGATGGCAGTGAGTTAATGGCAGAGAAGGTGGACAGGAAGGAATTCATTGACCTTCTGAAGAGGATGCTGACCTTGGACCAGGAGAGAAGAATCACCCCCGGGGAGGCCCTGAACCACCCCTTCATCACCATGGCCCATCTCATAGAATACGCTCCATGTAACATGTACGCATCACAACATTATATTATTGTACCATTATAAAGGAAATGGGGGTCATGTTATTGCCTTTCTCATAGAATTTTTACAGAAAAATTCTTTTTATAATAGTACATACATGGATGATTTTGAAGTTATAAACATTCCTTGCGAAATTTGACAGTGACAATGAACTGATTTTGTGTCTCGGAAAGATTATAAATAATAAAATTTACATTTTTGGTA
This sequence comes from Saccostrea glomerata, assembly GCA_003671525.1. Taxonomy (NCBI): domain Eukaryota; kingdom Metazoa; phylum Mollusca; class Bivalvia; order Ostreida; family Ostreidae; genus Saccostrea; species Saccostrea glomerata. The sequence goes on from PRKT01000993.1 coordinate 126,756, forward strand.
ACAAATTTATCATATTGCATGTGCATCTGAAATTAAACTACACACAAACAATATGGAAGGCCTCAAGCATCACTAGCTATTCTTCTCTTTTCCTTTATAGGTTCAAACAGAGTTTGTCAGCAATGGACATTTGTCGGCGGTCGGTGAAGAGCATATTTGATGTGAATCAAAACACGAGTTCCATCATGTCTAATCTTGTACCCCCCTCCACAAGTAATCTGACTGTCAGCTTCAATAACCAGATCAATGCCCTACACACACAGGTAGGACATGAAAAAGGGTCTAATTAGAGAATTAGCACACAAACCTTGTACAAAGCAGATATTTTTAAATACATTTATTTAGTAAAATATCAGAAATCCTTTTTTGGTTTAAAGCTTTGAAGAATAAATAGAGGTTTTTAAAATTTTCGCTGCAGCTATTTTTTGAGCTGTTTTGAATTTGAATGAAATATCTCTCTCCTGACAGATGGCGACCCAGAACTTGAGTGGAACTTCCCATCATCCGGGTACAGAACTTCAGTATTTGCCGTACCCCTTACAGTCACGGCATTACATTCCCTATCAGCCATCACAAGTTAACACACAGCTGTCAGCACCCAGGTCCTCCACACAGTTTAGCCGCACCGATCCTTTTATTCACGTCTCCTCTATAGTGGTGCCCGGTATCCAAGGTACACATCACCCTAGCTCGCACCATTTGTTTTGGCAGTTTATTGCAGAAATTATTCAGATTGGAAGCTTATATATATTAGCAGCTTGATTTTTTGAAAAATAAAGTTTAGATTTATAAGGCTGGTTAAATTTGAATTGTGCTTACAATGCCTGGCATAAAAAGGAAATTTGAGTAAAATTTCCTTTGGTGGATGTTTTTGTTTAAGGAAGATGAATTTTTTTTATTTTTGTAAGAAAAAAGGCAGAATTATTGATGTATTTAATAACTGAATATTCTGATGCACAGTTTTCTGAACACTTCTAACATTATCTGGTTCATTTGACAGCACTGGACAAAATGAACAATGTCTGATTTATACATTTGAGGGAAGAAAAACTCATCTTTTTGATAAAAATAATGATGTAGAATGTAAACAGAATATTGTTGACTATATTCAACGGAAGTTGGATTTAATTTGTTAAATTGAAAAAAAAAACCATGAATTGTACTTATTAGAAATACTTTTCTCCATAGGTTTGAGCTCTCCAACAAGGTACAACCATGTTCCCATGGTAACCCAAGCAGCTCCCACGTTACAACTCCAGCCCCAGCTGATTGCTCAGGTAAGATAACTCTAAAAATAGAATCAGCTTCCTCATATTATATAGTCCTTGCATGACATGTTCAGGAAGAAATTCTATTATAAACATCCTCAGGAAGACATTCTGTGATAAACATCCTTGCAGGGACAGCATGTAATTCCCATAAAAACGGGAGGAAGTTTTTATAGTTATTAGTTAAAGGAAGTCTACAATTAATTAAATTCCAGAGGCAGTTTGAATTAAGGGAGGTAATCCCTTCAAGTGAACCCACCATTTTATTTGCTGCTTGCATGATTGTAGATCCTAGTCCTGATATGTAATGTTATCAACCAGTAGATATGATTTGACCTAGATATTTTGTGTATGCAGAGACATGTAGAAGCATGGTTAATTTATGAGTTTTGTGCCTGGCATTACGTCTTAGTGATTATTGAGAGTCATCCAAAATATTTTCAAGGTTAACATAAGTAAAATTTTTAAACAAAAATTATAATAAGCATTACTTTAATTATGAAAAAAAAAATCATCTAAATAATAGATACCTATCCCCCATTTGAATAATGTTTCCAAGTAAAAAAAAAAAAAATTAGATAAAAAAATATTTGATTTTTCTGTTCTTGTGATGGAAAAATACTTTTTGATAAATAAAGATGAAGTGTAACAAAGTAAATAAAAGAGGATCAACAGGTAAAGAAGTAAGGCAGGAGAGTGGTGGGGCGATTTGTAGGTAACATGTTAGGCTTTCCTTTGTAGAGTACTGTGGGCCAGATAAGTCCAGTGACCATGATAGAACACCCGTTATTCATGGCAGCCGTATGTAACCCCTTGTATCATCTCATTATCCTGTGTGCCATGTTCTCTTTATTTTTTGCTTACAGTTCCATCTATTCTGAAAACTTCTCTCGATACAAACAAAATCTGTAAAAAGATTAGAAATGCACTCTCTCAGTTTAACTTTATATCTATGTTTTAGTGTGGCTTCATTCTTAATAAAGAATTTTTGTAAAGCATAGAAAAGAAAAAATACAGTTTATAGTTGTTTTTAGATGTTACAACTACACAGAGCTTGGTATTCTGCTATGCATCCAAATACTTGTTAAAAGGATGCAATCAGCAATTTTCTACAATACTGTACTGTAATAACGTGCTTTTTAAGTGCTACTAAATGTTATGTAATTTGTATGCACAAGAAAATTTTGTTTTGCTGATTTCACTGTCTTTCAAGAAAGAAATGAGTAATCTGCTAGCTGTAGGCTTGCCATTTTAATATTTTCAAGATAACTATATACTTTATTTTTGGTCACACAATGCACTTAATAATAACCTTAAAAGTAAATAAGTTCCCATCTTTCAAAAACTGAAATTTGATACTTGTACTAAAGAACTCAAATTAAATTGATTTTTCTTCTATTTAAAATATACTTAAAAGATGTTTTTATTTGAATGTGTAAATATAAAGTACACAGATATATATCATAGAGTAGTGCTTTGCTTCCTTAACAGTCAGGTATGAGCATAGGCTTTATTTGCTCGAATACTATTTCCTGTATCACTTGTATAATGCGATTAGTTTATATTTTTGTGAATTTCATCACAAGGTATAGACTTGCTAGTTGAGAATGAAACTCTGGGGAAACATAGTTTCATGCATTCATCTTTTCATGCACATTAGAAAACTGTATGCATTGTCATGAGGTTTTTTGATAGAAAATAACAATTAAAAAACAGTAGTTAAAAATTACGGTTAAATGAAATTTCAAGTTTTATGCTTCATATTACAGAATGCTGGAAACACATGGCCGGGTACACAGCAGGTCCTGGTGGGATCCTGGCAACAGATCCCGGGAATCCCCGCCCAGAGGGCGGTCCAGCAGCCCCTACTGACAGACACACTGGCGGCCTCCCAGGCCCTTCAGGACAGCTGGAGACAGTCACTGGTGCTGGACAATCTGGAACAATCTTCTTTAGCCTCACTGGTAAAAACAAATCGGAATACCTTTAAATTGTGTTGAGATTATGCCTCTACTTTAGAAGTGTTTCAAGTACAACTTGTCATAAACTGACTGTAAACAAGAATTATTTAATTTACATGGATTAAAGAGGTATAGTGTTAATAAATTTTTGTTTGTGTTAGGGATCTTCGTCTCAGAAGTGGAATATTGGAGTTGTGCCAAACAACTCATATGTACCCAAAGGAACTGGTTCAAGTAAAAGACAGACTAAACAGAGGTTTGTACAATTGCTTGGTTGACCACTATACACTTTCAACATAATTCAAGAAAATATTTTTTTTCATTTGAAAAGTGGAAATACATACAACTGTATTAAAATAGAATGAAAGATTATAGCATATTATGAGATTTTATTCTCTAAAGTTCTTTTTCTTTATTTTTAAGTAGAAGCTACAAGAATGGGGCAGCTTCAACACATTTATCACCAGTAAAGAAAAGAGTTAAGGAAAATACACCCCCGGAAACCCTGGTCCCTGATGATAACACCCTCCTACAGGAGTGGGCAGACAACCTCAAAACAAGACGGTCAGGGAAGGAGCAAAAACAGACGATAGTGATAGCAGACACCCCCAGCCCCACCCCCAGCATCATCACCATCAGCTCAGACAGTGAGGAGGAGGGGGAGCACAGGTTCCACAGAGGGAGGAGGTAGGGAGTGGTGTTTGTTTAACTCAGTGATGTTCTACTTTGATGTATTGATATAATTAGAGTGTAACATGCCTCAAGATACACTTATATAAGAAATAATTTTTAGGAAAATGTATCTTAGTCTTTTTTTAAGCATCTTTGAAATTTTTATGACTGAAATAAATTTTTTCCTTTAGAGCTGGAAGTCATCGAGTTCAGAACCACAACCAAACAGGTGTAGATGCACATTCATTTGTGGACAGCAGCATTGGGAATGAATTTTTCGGTAAGCTACATAGTGTCTGTTCTAGGTACATGTACAATTCTAGGCCTCTGTAAAGACTTGGATGTGGATATGATTGCTTTGTTCCATATTTAGTTTATTAACCTTCAGAATATCAGCTGATCAGTTCCTCTTTGTTATTTTTCAGAATCCTCCAGAAGTCACAAGAGTTTAATATCAAGTGTTCCTGTGCCGGAACTGACTTCTCAAGATTCTGAAGCAAAGTACCAAAATGCACTATTTAAGAAACAGTTGGCCATGACGCCAATCAAACACGAGGAAATAGAGAGGACGACTGAAGAGACAGACAAAAATTACCACTTAGATACAGGTTACAATGTGGTTCCACCCAATGTTTCACTGGAAGTACCCAAGAAGGCAAGAGAGCAAGCCAAAGTGTCACCATATATGATGAGTGTTCCAAAACAGGAAACATCATATATGCCATGCACCACCACTGCCAGCTTTGACCGATCAAGAGGTGGAAGAAGCCCGAAGCCAGAGGTAAAACTTCCACCACTGGAGGTGGAAATCAGCAATGCTGCATTACAAGGAAAGCTAGCCTATGTGTCTCCAACGGTCCGTAATGTCCATAGTCAAAGCCACAAGCAGGCTGCACCTGGCATGACTTTTGTCAACTCCAACTCAGCTTTCCAGCAGCATAAGGCAAGGCCAGGGAACATGAACTTTACAAGACCAGCGGGACCCAGCCAGTTATCACCGGTTCAGACCGGTGTAGCTATTGGTCAACCAGTTTTCCTAAATACAGGTCCACAAGTTGAAGTTCATAGGTAGGTTGAAATTTTTTCTATCTTTATATAGGGCAGTATAATACTCAAAATAAGAATGTAAATTTTGGGTTCCAATCTACGTGTTAAATTTCAATCTTGTCTTTAACAGGGACTTTAGGAGGCCACCAGCTTTGCAGGGTAGTCCAATCCATCATTATCTACTGCCAGCTCACCAGCAGCCCCAGATGGCAGCCATTCCCACAGCTATGAGCCAGTACACCCCCTTCTCCCCCACAGTGGCTCCGCCCCCTGCTCATCAGAGTCCACGACATGTCCAGTACACGACACATCCCCTGCCAGCTCACGTTCACCCTGTCCTCCAGTCGTCAACCCTCCCAACAGGACCCTACCCCACTCAGATTGCCTCCCAATATGGCAGCCTCAATCCAGCAGGGGGCATATATGCCACATACCCTCTTAGCCCAACCAAAGGCAGATCATATCAATATTTTGCATAACATTCTCTCATATGTCACCTTTTTTTGACATTCATGGTGCTATTTAGTGGTGGCTTGCATCTTAGTAATCACACACCTGTGTATTTTGGTTGTGATTAATGAACATGGACAGGAAACTGGTTGATTTTAATGATATGGTTTTCCTCACAAATTCTTTTTAATCATTATCAGTGTTAGTTGTAGCTTATTATTTTTCCCTCTTTATAGACGACTGCCTGCGTTCTGCAGTCAGAGGCTTCTGTTGTTCTTCCCCCTGTCTTATTCGTAGATTCATGGTAGAATTTATTTTATTGGGCTTCATATTTAAAAGGAAAAACAGCCAGCCATATATATTGTGTATTTATCAGCATATTGTATATTTTACTGATATTTGTATATGTATTTTATTACCTACACAACAATCATTTTAATTGCTTAGTAAGTAATATATATTGTTGCTATAGTTTGTTACGTATGTGTTGTCACATTTTAGTACATAATCTTAGTATAATATAACAAGTATGATTTTAACGTCATATTTATTCTTGTAGCCAGTTTATGTATAGGATTTTTAGATAGAGTGGAAAACAACAGATCTATGTTGATTTTGGGCATTTATCACTTCATATTGATAATAGAAATTTGGAAACATCTATCATAACATTTTAGCTTAGAGAGATGCTTTTAAAAAAGGGTACTTGAATACTTGCCATGAATGATATAGAGAAAAAAAAATTCATAGAAATAAGATGTTTCTTTACAATAAAATTGAACATTCCACTTTGCATTGTCGAGCACCAAGTCAATTGGCAGTAGGAAAAAAATATCCTAAAAATTTACGTTTTGCCTGTGTAACTTGTTTGATGTTGTTCATCAGTGTTCAATGGTCTGTGATCTATCAATATTCTGAATTTATGCACCTCATCCAGTAATTTGTCATGTGATTTAAATAGAATGAGGGCAGTTGGAGGAAAAACTCCAACACATGAACTTTTATTTTAGTCTTCAGTTATGTAATCTCTTGTATAAATATATATCTTTTTCCTTTTTAAAAGATAATTTGATTTAATGAAATTGAAACAGTGTGAGATTGCTTTAGAGAGAAATGTGATAATGACGAGCCAAAATAAAGGGCAGAATCTAGAGAGAAAATAAAATGTATTCTATTGTCAATCAAAGAGCTAGTACACTATTTTTGTAATGAGATATTGATGTTATATGTGGTGCACATATTTTTAAATCATGTTTGAACAAGCATGTTTGTGGTTTTTGTTTTTTTTTCTTTTCAAAAGGAATGAAGTGGTGCCATTGTATAAGAAATTGTATAGCAAAGATTTGTATTGATTCTTCTATTTTCCATGTCCTCGAAAGACTAATGTCCATAATAATAATAAATAAATTTCTTAGGGAGTGTATATATAACTGCCCTGTAATTGTATTGAATTTTTTTTGTATATTTGTTATAATTGTACATATGTTAGAGTGGTGTATTAGAGGCCTTCCTATGCTGTGTGTGGTGGTGATATGCACTAATGTTTGTGATACTCATTCGTAGAAAAATAATGCCAAAGTCATTCTAAGGACATACCTAACTATCCCTTTATTTTTGGTTATCAAATTGTTTCTCTATTTTTTTTTTATTAAGTGAGTACAAATTTTAATTTTCCATTTATCATATCGTTACCTGGTAGCTATCTGGGAAAAAAAATATTAAATATAAAATTGTAATTGTGATGAAATTTTGATAGTACAAATGAAACATTTTCTATTGATTTTTTTGTCCTTGGTTTGATGTTATCTTAAAACCTGTCATACATAAGAATATATATGGCAAAGACAGTTCATTTGTATCCCTAGATGTGATTTAGCATGTATATTTAACACTTGCCAGTATTTTATTTTTCATAGTAGTCTTTCATGCACCAAATGGTTTTCAGTAATAATCACTGAACTATCTCGTAATAATTTTCCAATGTTTGTAAGCTTGTGATATTACAGAGGAGAAAGAGAAGAGAAAAAAATAAGAAAATGGCTAATTATTCTGAAGTCACTCTGCCATTGTTATCCATTATCACAGTGTTTTTTCTCCTTATTGGGCTTTTAAGCAGCTTGTACATGGGTACTTCAAGCATTTTGTCGTCTTAGAATTAGAAGAGTTGTCTTACCTTGCTGTGTTCATACATAATTGTTTCCCCCTTTTTTCGTTATTACTAATGGTAGCTGTAGGAATGTATACTTTTATTTTAGTATATTTAAATTAGCAGTAGAGTTCTTGGTGTAGATGGATGCTTTGTCAACTATTTATTTTAGTTTTCTGTCAAGTTTTTAATCCATTATCTAGGTTAACAGTGCTAGTTTGGTTCTTGGTTTCTGTGTTTTTTGGCACTTGGTTTATTTTTATCATATTGATAGCTAATGTTAACCTTGTGTGTTTTTTGTATTGTGATTTGGTATCATTCCGTGTTTTTGAAGCACTGTTCAGTGGTCAGAATTTTTAACAGGACTCTGTCAACCATTTTATTCACCTTGATTGTAAACTATTTATTCCTTTACATTTTAGCCTAGTTCCATTGATTTTTAAGGAATTTTTTTTCTGCCTCGGCATGATCAAATAAGATGAAAAATTTTGTCAGTGACATTCATAAAATGAGTGCTTTTGTGATGTAAAGCTTACTTCATACTCAGGGTTGCCAGTCATTTCTAATCCATAAATCATTGCATTTAATCATAGTCATTTTTTTTCAAACTCATTATATTGATTTCTTCATACAGCATATATATTCATGTATTAGACAGTTTCATATAGCCAGAGACAATTTTGCAATACTGTAATGTAAATCCATGTATGGTCATTACGTAATCATTGATTAAGCTGTGTATTTATATCCGATATCATTCTAACATTTAGTCTCTCTCATCTGTCTCAGCTGTTTTATTCAGAGGCCTTGCTATGGAACTTTCACTTTCAGTTTGGTGGTTGAAAACTTTTTTTTTGACATTGTTAGAAAGACTTTAAAAATGGGATTGGTCATTCATATATGTTAAAAGTAGGAGTTAGCATCGAAATTTAGCCATATAATCCAGAAAGTTTGATCTCTCTTAGTCAGATTTTAACATTATTTTTTTCTTGACTTTTATGTAGTGTTTCATAGTCTTTGTTAGTGTTTTTAACCAATATTTATATTATCTAGGTTCATATAGGGAATTCATTATGTAGTGTTAGTTTATTTCAATTATTGTGTGCCTGGCATTCCAGAATATATTTATACTGAAACAAAACTTTGATTAAATTTTGGTATTTTTTTTAATCGGTGGAGATTTTCTTAATGGCTTTCAAAGACTGGTATTTTTCATAATTGTAGAAAGGTTTGAATTAGGAATTTGCTTTTGGTTTTGCCCAAGATTTGGTTTATTCATCAGTTGGAGTATAGGCATTTGGTTGTATAGTGTGTTTCAAGCTTTCCCCCCCATTTTCAGTATGCTGTTATATTTTTTTTTCTCCCATTATAACACAAAATGTATTGTGTCTAGTCAGTATTTAGCGTGTGGTTTCAGTGTTAATCAATTTTATATTCATTTAGCCATTAACTCATTATTCATACAGTATTTATGCACCCAATTCTATTTATTCTCAAATCCTCCTTTTTAAAAGTGGAATATGTTCAAATCTATTTTTAAAAAAATTAATTGTAGAAGATTTTAAAAGTATGTCATGCATATCTTAGAAGAAATATTATGAAGAAGTTTTTAAATTTTGTTTTAATCAATTTAAAAGAAGTAGTTTCTGGTACCATGTTCTCTTTATTTTTTTGTAGTTTTTGTCTTAAGTATAGAGCTATTTGTCATTTAATTGCACTGTCATGAAAAGTGAAATAATCAGCATTAAAACTACTTAATTTTCATGTTAACTTTGTCAGTTTGAAGGAAAGTGCTAATGCAGTGAATTTGTTTACAACATATTTTGAGAAATCATGTTTGACCTCATATTTTGCTTTGTTGAGTATTATTTTTCATTAATTTGTCACCAATGAGTGTAGCCATTTTTCATTGTATTTTCTTCTAATATCTGTGTGCAATATTAAACGTTGGACAAGCCTGTGCCTATCTCGCAGACTAGGGTGAGGTATTGGATGTAAATTTCTTGAATGTTTTTTTTCTTGAAGAGTGTTGGAAAAGGGGTGGGTGGGTGGGTGTGTATAAAATCAAAATGAAAGATGTCATAATTAAAAAAAAAAGACTACATGTATAAGAATGTATTTAACATGTTTATTAATTTTGGGTAAAGTGGTTATCTGAATTTGAAGGGTAAAGGGGCTTTTTTCCTAATCTGACGTGGATGTATAGAGGGACTGTTACTTTTGTAGGGAGATGTTTGTGAGATAGGACACAGAGAGTACTTATCACAGCTCTTTGTTGTGTTGATCTGAGATATATCAAATGTAGAAATTAACTCACTTGGGATCAATAGGAATAAATCTTCACAGAAATTTTATACGGTGTTTGTTTTATGTGTAGTGACATCCTTTAAAGAATGCAGTGGGTCAACAAATAATAGTTGGCTATCACAAGTACCAGGCTGAGTGAAAGATGCAGAAAGGAATTGGTAATCAAAAGTACCAGATTTCAGTAAGTTTTAATATTTGATGATGATGCAGGAGGAAATATAATACCCCGGGAACAAAAGCTTATCAAATCAATATTGAAAGAGTCCATTTTTGAGGTCTGCTTTCCATTATTTTTTTTTTTAAATAAAAATGTGAATAGATAGCTTGTAAGTATGTTTCAACGTTCTTTGCACATTGACATGAGTGAAGAGAGTTAACTCGAAATAGTGGATCAATAAATTAACAATCCCATTCTGGAGAGAGCTATATGCGGACTCCGGGTCGTGGCTTGAGACGATGAGTGAATGGATTGTTGTATTTTCCTAAGAGAAGTAGACAGACTTTCGCTGGCCTGAATGTTGGTGATATCCTGCCCATTTCTCATAAGAGAAGGGGATGGTTGATGATCTGGCACGTTAGTAATGGTCCCCTATCCCACCCACCTCTCTCTTTTTTTAGCTCACCTGAGCCAAAGGCTCAAGTGAGCTTTTCTGATCACAATTTGTCCGTTGTCTGTCGTTGTCGTCGTCGTTGTCGTCGTCGTCGTTGTCGGCATTGTCGGCGTTGTCGTTGTAAACTTTTCACATTTTCGTCTTCTTCTCAAGAACCACTGGGCCAATTTCAACCAAACTTGCCATAAAGTATCCTTAGGTGAAGGGGATTGAGGTTTGTTCAAATGAAGGGCTACGCCCTTTTCCAAGGGGAGATAATCATGAATTTGTTAAAAATTAATGGCATTTTTAAAAAATCTTCTTCTCCAGAACTGCTGGGCCAGGAAAGATGAAACTCATGTGAAAGCATCCTCAGGTAGTGTAGATTCAAGTTTGTTCAAATCATGACCCCCGGGGCAAGGGTGGGGCCAAAATGGCCGACCCAAGATTTACAAAGGAATATATAGGAAAAAATCTTCAAAAATCTTCTTCTCCAGAACCACTGGGCCAGGAAAGATGAAACTCATGTGGAATCATCCTCAGGTAGTGTATATTCAAGTTTGTTCAAATCATGACCCCCGGGGCTAGGGTGGGGCCAAAATGGCCGACCCAAGTTTAACATAGGAATATATAGGAAAAAATCTTTAAAAATCTTCTCCTCAAGAACCACTGGGCCAGGAAAGATGAAACTCATGTGGAATCATTCTCAGATAGTGTAGATTCAAGTTTGTTCAAATCATGACCCCCGGGGCTAGGGTGGGGCCAAAATGGCCGACCAAAGTTTTACATAGGAATATATTGAAAAAATCTTTAAAAATCTTCTCCTCAAGAACCACTGGGCCAGGAAAGATGAAACTCATGTGGAATTATCCTTAGGTAGTGTAGATTCAAGTTTGTTCAAATCATGACCCCTTGGGGGGTTTAAATTCAAGCGCCCCCCCCCCCCCCCCAGTAAACTTTCAGTTCTGATCTGATATGTGCTTTTTTTCTAGCCGATGTGCTCAGGTGAGCGCTGTGGCCCCTGGGCCTCTTGTTTTAGAATCGATACACTTTCTACTTCCTAATTGTGTATTCTACTATACAATACGTGTTTATGGTAATGTTATCCTTCTGTCTCAATCAGCTATCTTTTTTGGACTGCTACGGAAAATGAGATCGAGAGGGCTTACTCTTTTTCAAATCAATCAGGTAGCCACATTAGGTAAATTATTGACAAACAAGTTAATGAAACAAGAATATTAGCATTCTCGTTTAAAGTCATATAATTTTGTTAGTTCTATAGTTGATAGTTGATAAAATGACCTTGGTAGCAAATATATTAAATTTATCGTTAAAATTCTGACTGGCTTTTTAGCTCACCAGAGCCAAAGGCTCAAGTGAGCTTTTCTGATCAAAATTTGTCCGTTGTCTGTCGTTGTCGTTCTCCTCAAGAACCACTGGGCCAGGAAACATGAAACTCATGTGGAATCATCTTCAGGTAGTGTAAATTCAAGTTTGTTCAAATCATGACCCCAAGGGGTAGGTTGGGGCCAATATGGCCGATCAAAATTTTACATAGGAAGATATAGGAAAAATCTTTCAAAATCTTCTTTTTAAGAACCACTGGGCCAGGAAAGATGAAACTCATATGGAATCATCCTCAGGTAGTGTAGATTCAAGTTTGTTCAAATCATGACCCCTGGGAGTACGTTGGGGCCAGAATGGCTGATCAAAGTTTTATATAGGAATATAAATGAAACATCTTCTCAAGAACCATTGAGACAGGAAAGATGAAACTCTTGTGGAATCATCCCCAGGTAGTGTAGATTCAAGTTTCTTCAAATCATGACCCACTGGGGTAGGTTGGGGCCAATATAGCCAATTAAAGTTTTAAATAGGAATTTATAGGGAAACCTTTTAAAATATTCTTTTCAAGTACTTCAAAGCCATGCATAGTGATATTTATAGGGAATCATCCTCAGATATTGTAGATTCAAGTTTGTCCAAATCATGACCCCCTGGGGGTTAAAATTCAAGCCCCTACCCCCCTTCTTCCCGCCCTCAGTAAATTTTCAGTTCTGATCTTTTATGTGCTTTTTTCTAGCCAATTGCTCAGGTGAGCGATGTGGCCCCTGGGCCTCTTGTTTCATACGCAAAGGCTGTCCATTCTGTGAGAAGAAAGAACTGTTGGAGAACCGTTAAGCACGACAATACTTTAGATCTTTCTTCTCACAGAATGGACAGTTTGAGGCCTATAACCTACTTAAAACATTAATTGTGTTCATAATGGACTCTCTTAGAACTTATTCTCATCCATTGTATTAAGTAATCATTGCCTACTTATTGGACTGTCTCAGATGAAGATTATTTACAATCAAAAGAAACTTACATTCATTGCAATTGTTAACCTAGTGGACAGTTTCAGGTAAGGGCAATTTTTGAAATTAAATGACTAAAGCATATTTAATCAGAAGCCATGAGATTCCAACACCATTTTGTTGAGATTGTGGATGTTGAAAGCATGTCTTCTTTCGAGGGAGAAAGTATATTTTTATAATACAAAATAAATTCAGATATGTAGAGCAATGCATTTGTCATTCCCAAGTGATATTTTGAGCCTAGGATTGTCAAGACAAGAGGCCCACGGGCCTTATAGGTCACCTGAGGATCATGTAACAACTTTTGACAATTGAATTCATTTCGTGTTTTAAACCAGAGGCCATGAAATTCATAATTTTGAAAGAGGCGCTATTGCTTATCATAATTATACACTTAGCATGCTTACTTTAGTTAGAGCAGGGTAACAAAGAGAAAATGCACTTCCACTTTATAACCAGTTATGCACCTCACCCCAAAGGAACCACTAACCCTGGGGCCATTTATTTCAAAATTTTGGAAATTTTATCATAAGTTTTATTTCATCATAAATGTTTAATTAATACCAAAAAGCAGATTTCAAAGCATTAATCTATTTTCAGACTATGTAATCCCCCCCATACCCCCTAATCCAGGGGGCATGAAATTAACCGTTTTGTTAGATGCACCTTTTTTCATAAAAAAAAATATACTTAGATAATTGCCATAATTTAATACCCTGGAGCAAAGGAAAAGATTTTCAAAGAATAAATGAATTTTCACTATAAAATCAAAAGCCCCCACCCTAAAGCAATTGGCAAAACCCCTGACACAGGGGACATAAAAATTCAAAAATTTGCGAATTGGTTGAGGCGCCATTCTTTCTCATCATAACTATGTACTTTATGTTGTTTATTTAATACCCAGAAGCAGAGAAGAAGATTCTCAAAGAATAAATGCATTTTCACGATATAACCAATAGAGCCCAGCCCTAACACCAGAACCCCTGACTCTGGGACCATGAAATTGACAATTTTGAAAGAGGCACTCTTGCTCATCATAACAATTTACTTAGATAGTTTATTTGATACCCAGGAACAGAGAAGAAGATTTTCAAAGAATTAATGCATTTTCACTGTATAATCAATAGAGCCCCGTCCTAACACCAGAACCCCTGACCCTGGGGCCCTAAAATTCACAATTTTGGAAGAGGCACTCTTGCTCATCATAACTATGTACTTAATTAGTTTATTTAATACACAGGAACAGAGAAGAAGATGTTCAAAGAATTAATGCATTTTCAATATATAATCAATAAAGCCCCGCCCTAACACCAGAACCCCTGACCCAGGGGCCATGAAATTCACAATTTTGGAAGAGGCACTCTTGCTCATCATAACAATGTACTTAGTTAGTTTATTTGATACACAGGAATAGAGAAGAAGATGTTCAAAGAATTAATGCATTTTCAATATATAATCAATAGAGCCCCGCCCTAACACCAGAACCCCTGACCCTGGGGCCATGAAATTCACAATTTTGGAAGAGGCACTCTTGCTCATCATAACTATGTACTTAGATTGTTAATTTGATACCCAGGAGCAGAGAAGAAGATTTTCAAAGAATTAATGCATTTTCACTATATAATCAATAGAACCCCGCCCTAGCACTAGAACCCCTGACCCTGGGGCCATGAATTTCAAAATTTTGGTAAAGAACTCAATGCTGATTACAATCATACCAACAGTTTGACTGCTTGATGTCCAGGAGTAAAGAAGAAGATTTTTAAAGATTGCACAATTTTTGTGGTTTTGGCCCCATTCCCAAGGCCCGGGGGGGGGGGGGGGGGGGGGGGGGGGGGGGGGCAGGGACCATGAAATTCACAATTTTTGTTCTGTTTGCCAAAATTGGTTGAAATTGGTTCAGTGGTTTCAGAGAAGAAGCTGAAAATGTTCAAATGTTAACAAACAACGCACGACACACGACAACGGACGAAAGCGGATAGCAATAACTCAGGTGACCTTATAATGAACTTTGACAGAGTGGACTTTTTCCCCTTAAATATTTCTTAAATTTTGGTCAAGGCATTTCAAGGATGCAGAAGAACAAATGAAACTTAGGAAGATTTCCCTTATTAAATCAACAATATTCAGATGATTTAGAAGAGGCTAATCAGAGCAAAAATATAAAAAGGCAGTTATAGTAAGTTTTCTTTAACTGGACATAGAGAATGTTACACAGTACCCAACATTGATGTTTTCATGCTTAAGGACGACAAGGTGTTGAGTGATAAACTCAACAAAATTTTAAGCTTTTTTGTCGCAGAAGTCATAAACGAATCGGCAGAGGAGTAGACAAGACTATTGACCAAACCCCCTTGAATTCTTGTAGTAGAAAAAACAACGATAAATGTGCTCCTTCAGAAAAATGAGCAAAACTATTCCGAGTACTAGTGAGAAATAGGAAGGAGTGATTGTTTTTGCCAGAGAAGTGATTTCCCCTCGTGTGTTTTTGGTGCAAATTCATTCCAATAGAATTCGGAGATATTTTCCTTCAAATTCGAGTTTTGATTTCATTGTGAATTTTAATTTTCGTTTCATTATTTATTGGGATAATAATTACAAAGGTTAGTTTTTTGTTTCTGTGACTTGATTACATTGTGGAACATGTTAGAATAATTGCTTTAAAAACATTTATTTGTGTTATGTTTTCTTAAGCCAATAAGTTACATGTATCTGTAGCCATCCGATAAGTCATTAAATACTGTCTATAATTTTTAATAATGGACAGATTTTTAAAAAGTTATTGGACAGTTTCAGGTAACTTATTCGACTGTCTTAGAACCTAAATCGCTTTTTCCTCCAATTACCAGCTTCTAAATTTTCTATTGAGTTGATCACTTAATTGTTAATATTTATGTCTATGCAGTAACTCCGCGGGCTGACTAATTAGCCAATGAAAAAGCGCGATAGGTTCTAAGTAAGTTAGATCGCTTCGTTCCCTCCGCCCCTTCTTAACCACTTAAATTTTACTTAATATGATCTAACTATTACTTGGGCTTTTCAAGAAATATAAAGTATGAAAAGAACAAAAGATGATGTCACACTAATAATTTAAGCATGATGTGAAAAAAGGAAAAAGTGTCAAAAATCAATCATTTATTATAATTATATAATTTCTTAAAAATTCTTATTTTAAAAATCGATTTTAATTCCATAAAGAATAAAAATCATATCATCGGCACAGCTGATACAAGTGTGAATAATGGATGAATAGTGTTCACATATCCAAGAAAGACGACTCTTTTTCTATTTTATAGCCATTTTTGCCAATTTAAAGTACAAAACATTTTATTTCTCAAATATGCCCTACTATACACAAAATTTAGCCATCCAATAAAATTAATTTTAATAACGATAATTTTCTTCATGAAGACAGCTCTCTTGTTATGACAATTAAGCGAGCAAATTGTTTCGTTTCTTTTATTTATTATAAAATATGGAACTTATTTAAAGCGCCTCCTCTACTCTGCCGTTTATAACCTTTTGCACCTGTCTACACCGTCGAGGTCTGTTGCCCTGGGACTTTATGATTAATCGTATGGTTTACGTTGAATTTGACTTGAAACTTATCCCTTGCCCACGGCGTCCTTTGACCTCTTTTGCTGACCTTTTTGACAGATGTGCATATTAAATGTACGTTATACACATCCCTTCATAGTTTATCACCTTTTAATTACTTCCTCCAGTCTAGTCTTGAAACTGTTAATTCAAAATTTATTACATGTAGCTAAGCTGTTTTGTTTCATATGAACCCACGCACGTTGTTTTACAGAAATGAGGTCGTATTTTATTCCAAATAATGTTTTATTATAAAAAAACTTATATATTATTGAAAGGTTGTCATCCCACTAAAGTTATATTTAATAAGAATCACTGATGCAATTTATCTGTTTGTTGCATAGAAATCTTGCAAAAAGCGCTTAATCAAAAACAATAGACATTTAAGTTCAAAAATGAAAAAATGATATACTAGTAACTTTCTTCATTAATAAAATTACTAGTGTAAAAAACTATAATGATTTCAATATAAATGATATAAAAATTCTTATATTACATAAGTCTCGGGATTTTTCATTCTTTTGAAAAAATAAAAATAATAAAAAATTTCATTTAGTCAAAACATGTATTATGCAAATCATTTCAGCATATTCATGGAATTCGAGATACCAACGTTCAGCTATATAGAATTTACACAAATATCCTGGATTTTTCATCTTTATATTGCTCCTCATACAAATCTGTCATCTTTACATTTTTTTGTAGAATTGCCATTATATCCTACTCTTTTGATTTGAATGCTCCTATTGCTGTATCAACCAGAAGTCTCCGTCGAGACTGTAGCTCTACTGGTTTATACTTATAGCAAAGGAAGAGAAAGGTACCTGTTGGGACTTGAAACTTAAAAACAGCAATTAATAGAAAATCGATCCTTGGTTAAGTCACTTTTTGTGACCATATTGCATTTAGACTACAACTGTTAGAGTAGCTTTTAATAAAATTTTAAAGAATTTTCAATTTTAGTTACCATGGCAACATCATTCATAAAAAAAGAACATAAATAAAAAAAGACAATTATAATGTATCTAAACATAGGATATCTTCATGCTACATTATAATCAAACTAAACAGTACTTGTAATTTTAGCATTTTAAAATTATTTTACAGAATGTCAATTTTAGTTACCATAGCAACAACGTTCATTGAAATCAAAAATCGATGCAAAAAATTATGTATCTAAGTGTAGTCAACTTGTGTACCAAGTTATATTGAAATCGGACCAAAACTGTAGAAGGAGTAGCATTTTGAAAGTATTTCACAGAAATTTCTATTTTAAGTAACCGCGACAACACCTTTCATCGAAATCAAAACCGATGCACAGAATTATGTATTTTAGTCTAGTTTACTTGTGTGCCAAGTTATATTGAAATCCTACCAAAACTGTAGGAGGAGTAGCGTTTCGAAAGTATTTCACAGAATTTTTTTTAGTAACCGCGGCAACAACTTTCATCGAAATCAAAACCGATGCACAGAATTATGTATCTTAGTCTAGTCTACACCTGCTCCAAGCTGTATTGTAATCAGACCAAAACTGTAGGAGGAGTAGCATTTCAAAAGCATTTCACAGAAATTTCAATTTTTTGTAACCACGGCAACACTGTTTATCGAAATCAAAACCGATGCACAGAATTAAGTATCTCAGTATAGTCTACATGTGTGCCAAGTTATATTGAAATCAGAGACAGATAGACAGACCGACGGACAGATGACGGACGCATTACTATCGCATAAGATCTTCTGGTCTCTGATCAGTAGAGCCAAAAATGACTCGATACCTATCATTCACTTTTGATTACTCGCATTATTGAAATCCATTACCATATTCTACAGTATAAGATTTAGCTGCAGAACTGTAGGCTAGTTCTTAAAAGAAAAATATGACAGATCTTTGGTCATACATCACAATTTCTTCATACCAGCGAACTACAGATCTGCAACTTCATATGATATTACAAATGACTGTTACATGTAACCCACGCACATTTTTCTTTATTCGGTCGTCATGAAAATGGCTGTTTGATAGACCATTATAAACTTTTTTTAACCTTAAATGCAAATTCATTTTCTCATATGGCATTTTCCCTGTGATGTGGCCCCCATGGTGAGTAGTTAAAGCGTCTGCTCTAGAGTTCCAATTTGTAAGGAATTAATCCTAACGTCGCGGGTTCGAATCCCAGTGTGGGCCGTGGAGACCGGTCCTTCAGATGAGACCGTATAAACCAAGGTCTCGTGTCGGAGTAGGTCTGGCATGAAAAAGCTCCCTCACTGCTCAATGGCCCTAAGGGTAGAATATAGAAAATTTGCATCCCTCCAGCGGCAAGTGGTAGCGTCCCCATATGAGTGAAAAACTCTCGAAAGGGACGTTAAACAACTAACAAAGAAACACTGTGGAATCTGTTTGTAGTAAAAGTAACTTTTAATCATAAATCTGAAAATCAGACTTATACTCGCTAATTAAAGATGAAAATCATCAATTATATTGATATCACATTTATAGCGAGCGTCGCGAATCGAGTCCAATAGACTACCTTGTAAGAACAGAGGAAATTTTTGTGCAAAACCTTCCCATGCTACCATGATTCCATGCGATAATGTAGAATAAATATCAATAAATAAAAACATAAAGGGCTTTTGGTTTGTAGAAAAGCACACGAAAATACTAATATACAATGTCTTTCGTCAAAAATTGCACTAGGTCTGGAGTTTCAATCATACGGCTTTTATAATCAAAACTAACGACATTTCTACAGCTAATACAAAAATTTCTCACGATAAATTAAAGTGTAGATTTCTTGATGTCAAAAACATCCCTATTAAAAGCGGAAACCGGATATGTTCTCATCTTGTGATTGGTCATCAGCAAAATAACTTCTTTAAAACCATGTATCATTGTATACACAACAGGTATACATTACATAAGCTTGTAGCACGTGTTTGGGGTGCCCTTAGAATATTTTGTTTATTTTGTTTTCACAACCGAAATTCTTTATATATTTCAACATTAAGCCATTCACTAAACATTTTCTGCTAAAAACACAAAAAAATTGGACTTTTTTCTTTCCCTTTTTTTGTAAATTCAGAAGGGGTAGGGGGGGTTGCAACCCTAATACCCCCCTCTGGATAAGCCACTGGATTACTTAGTCAGAGAAGCTCTTTCAAAAGTTACTAAATGTACTTAATTGTATACACTTTTAGTGTCTTCATTCTCATAGACATGTATTAACAGGTTCTACTCTACATTGAATAAAGTCTATGCATGGAAAGTGTTAATTTGAGGGGATAAACGAGATAAAAATTTATCACGAATTTTCTAGGAAGTCTGTAGATATCAGCAGGCAACCATTTGAAACAAAACCAGATTTCAACAACAGAGATTTTTAAGTAGGTTAATGTGCCCTTTCTCTGCCAGAGGCATTCTATCTATCTAAAATAATAATGTATAAATTTATATATAATGGATAACTAAAAAGAAGATAACCCTTGGCCTACATTAATTTTTTTTCTATTCAAAATTTGAAAGACAAAGCTACAAGATTTTTTTTCAATATCATCAATAATGAATACTTTAAAATCACGGTTCAATTTACACTGTGCATCAAAACATAAGACTGCATTCATTATTTTCTGTCTCGAAACATGCTAAAGACCACATTTCTGGAACAGCTGAACAATATTAATAACCCACAAGGAAGAGAAACCCGACCTTAAGAGATCTGCATGTTAAGAATGTGCAACATGCACAGAGAGACAGGGAACAGAATGCACAGTTCTGGGAGAAACAGTTGATGAGAGGCTTCAGATTACACAAGACATGGTGATGTTTTATCACCTGAGCCCATTAACTCCTCAACTACTCCTCCATTGTCAGCTTACAAAGCAAACAATACCTTTAAGAGGATTACACGTCAAGCTAAAACTACGCCATTTCTGGACCTGGCAGACACAAGGAAATGTCAATGGGAATACAGAAAAACTTGAAGAGCTTATTTTTCATTAGCATCTTTCCAAGTGTGCATATAATACTCATAAACAGCCAGTAAATGGCTCATGTTCAATTTCTAATCAAGTTCAGACAAGTTATTCTTGGCGAGCTGCTGAAACAATCTTTTTCATGTTTTTTCAGGACTGGTTTGTTAATTCTTGCAGAATTGGTCAGGGTAATGGTGTGTAGATATATCAGTAATATGTAAAGATGTTCATGCTTTTGACGGTCTTAGTCTAGTTACCTGGTCGTATTCTGATGAGCCTGGATAGAGGGGCCAGCCCAGAAACAGTTCAGCTATCACACAGCCCAGGGACCACATATCTATAGCTTCACAAAAGGGAAGGCCTAGCAAGATCTCAGGAGCTCTAGAAAGCAAACAAAATGTCATTATTATACAGAACAAAATCCACAAATATGTTAAGAACGTAGAAGCTCAGACAAAATTTTAGAACATGCTTCCTGTACCTGACTAATCCCTTGGAAAGTCATTCTGATTTTTCCAAAAAATACAATTTTATAGGTCTAATTTTATAATAGGGATCATCTCATTTTTCTCTTTAATCTTGAACATGAAACTGGTTTTACACTTCCTACTTTAAAATCAATGAATTATGGTTTGGTGATGCTTTGGTGAAGGTATATTAGGAAAGCACTAAAGCTGTCCATCATGCACAGTTTTAGTCCATGACATATGATATTCATACAATCATGATAAAATGTCTTTAAGCCCAAAGTATGTCTGAATACCATTACCTTAGTACACGCCGTATCTAGCATTCTGGAAATTTTATTATCAATGACCGTTTCTTTTTTTCTTAATAACGAGCAGCAGCTACATAGATGTGTAATTTTTATGTTTGTACTTTTCTACGATCACGAAATTCCTGAGCTCTTAACATGCCAAGAGGAGGGAGGGGGTGGAATGGCATATTTTCCTTTTAGGCCTACAGTAACATACTAATCTACAGATCGTAGATCTACATTATCGTGATAGAACTTAACCAATCTGTTTCCTTAAAACCTTGCACTTTATCAGAAAACTGAAGTAGATGTTGGGGACAGACTATTTCTCAGGAAATGTCCACTTTGTTTATTCTGTAACCAATGATATATTGCTGAAGTGGACGTGACATAACTATTGCCTACACACGGAGAGCTCAAGCAGCATGAATTTGGTGGTTAGTGTATGGAAGAAAACTTTGCATTCAGAGCATTAGCTAATAAAATGGATGATTTTTGTGAAAGGTATACTCTTCACTGTTCTTAATAATTCACAGAATTAAGAATGAATGGGCAATTATTCTTCTACACAGTTTAAAAAATATATTTACTTGTTCACTTTACAGGATAATTGTACTGTGTTTAAATTTTCGCTATGTACAAAATCCGAACTCATTTATGCAATTACACCAAGTAATCTTTTTTTAAATATATATTCCAAGCCTAGGCCCTGTGAACTTGTTATGACAAAGTCAACATGAATGATAGACATCAGGGTGAAAATGATATACATATGCTGCATGCAGTAAAATGATTATCAACATGATCAACAGTCTAACTCCTCCAGCTCACAACACTCTTCAAACGATCCTGGTGCAAATTTTTACAGTGATGTTAAATATATGTATCTCAAATGACATATTCGCTTCTGCATTTTAAGGATCATAAAATCAATCTTAAATATACTTCACCATACCAAAAAATTATTAAACAATGAATTTGGTGGAGGGGAAACTTTTTAAAAAATTTAACAAATTACGGGTATGTAACCAAATATGAATGAAATAGTTTCTTTTAATGTTGGCAGAGTGGGAGCTTCAGATTTTAGGGCACCTTCTCCTGTCAGAAATCACTAATCTATACTTTCTTGATTCCTTCCCTTAGTGGGTTTTTGCGTTGGCAATGCCAGAATATTTGGGGGATTGTGTCATTTCATTTCAGGAAGGAAAATTACCCAAAACCCGAGACTTAAATCATGTTTTCAAAGATAATATATTTCTTAATTAACCTTATAGAAAATGAACAAAAAAGTACAAAACACAAAATCCTGGAGTTTCTCTTACCTGTAATATCGTGACTGTAAATACGTAGAACACACTGCCTTGGACACATGACTAGCTGAACCAAAATCAATGACTTTTACTTTATATGGCATTCGAATGGGGTCTGTCAACATAATGTTCTCAGGCTTCAGGTCTGCATGAATCAAATGCAGGCTTTTCAACTTCAGCAACGCAGTCAACACTTGTTGCGTGATCGGACGGATGTACTTCAAAGGTAGAGGCTGAAATTTGTTCTGCTTGAGAAAGTCATATAAATTCTGTTCAAGCATCTCGAAAACCAAGCAAGTATGGTTTTTGTGCTGAAAGCATTCATATGCTCGTACAAAGTTGAATTCGTCAGCATTTTCATGACTTAATCTTGTTAATATGCTGACTTCTATTTGGCCCTGTCTTGCATATGAAGGGTGGTTTTTCAAGATTTTTATTGCTACGATTTCATTGGTCCCTTTCTTCCAACATTTGACCACTTGACCAAATGTGCCACGACCCAAAAACTCCAGCACTTCGTAGGCATTGTGACTCGTCAAAGAGCATTACTCAGTTAAACTAGAGGTACTGTTAGCGATGAATTCACTAAATGATACCTTCCACCTCCCAATATGGTTATAATGGCAAAGACAATCCTTTGATCTGGGAGACCTGAAATTAGTGTCAGGTCAAAAAGTAACAAAAAAGGTGCACAATTACATTATCTAATAAAGAATCTATGAAAATATCATCAAATTTTATTCAGTGGTAAAGGAGGAGTTAATTGCGAATAAGAGATGGGTACCCTTAAATATTATAGAAAGAAAGGCCATGTCCATCGTTTGCTGTGGGAAACCAAAAATGTGTCGGATCAAAAGGTAAAATAAGAGGTCACAATGGCACTATGTAACAAAGATTCTGTGAAAGTTTCCTTAAATTTCATTCAGTGGTTTAAGAGGAGTTGCGGATAAAAGATGGGTATCTTTATTATTATATTCCCTCCCACCCCTCAAGGGGGTGGGGGGTATACATATTACTGTTAAAGTCACTTATTGAGAATATTCAATGAGCGTTTCAACAAATATAATCCAGTGGATATCACTAATGGGATATTGTTTTATATCCCACTGCTATGAAATCACAATGACTTTAATGTAAAAATAATTAAGTAATATTATAAACACACTTTAACACAGTGTAAAACATTGATATTGGTGTTTTGAACATGTGATTAAAAGAATCTTCCATAATCACACACCCGTTTGAAAAGTGGGAGGTTATATATAATAGTGATCGGGATGTCCGTCCGTCTGTTATTCTTTGGGATACTCATCTTTTAACCGCGTTACTCCTCTTAATCCACTAATTGAAATTTAACAAAACTTTCAAATAATATTTATTACATATTGTATTTGTACACCTCCTAGGTTATATTACTTTTAGATAGGACACTTATTTCGGGTTTCCCATGGCAAAACATTGACACAGCCACTCTTTCTATAATATTCTTATCCGCAACTTCTACACCACTGAATAAAACTTGACGATACTTTCATAGATTCTTTATTAAATGCTGTCATTGTGACCTTTTATTTTATTTTTTGATTTAACACTTATTTCGGGTCTCCCAGAGCAAAACATGGATTTTGCCACTATAATCATGTGGCACACGGGCGGGCGGAGGGGGTGTTGTTATATAGTGAAGTCAGTGCCCACAGTACCTCTAGTTTATTGTTGGATATAATTTTTTTTCTCAACTCTTTGTGTTTCTCATGGGAGATCTTAACGTCATATATTTGTCACGTAAAATTTTTAGCTTTAAAAAAATATTTTATGTCCAATTTTTTTTTTTATTGAAGCTCAATGTAATTTTTTAGGTTATTTACTGACTGTACACGGATTTTTTCAGACAGGTTTGAACAAAGTATTAAATTGCGGACTTTGCGGTACATTAATTAAAGCCTAATAAAGGTGATACTAGTAATTTGACGGGATAACGTGATGAAAAAAGCAGAAATAATTTTCTGTTAGAGTGTATGTATATTGAGCTATAATATATTAAAAATCATTAGTTATACATCACGTACCAGTATTTGATAAATGAAATTTCATGTAACAAAAAAAATGAAAAGAAACCACATATTATAACACGCGAGACGAAATGCTTTCTTTGATTTGCATGATCATTCTAGTTTTTTAGGTAACTCAGGTGACCTTTTGCTATCCGTTTTCGTCCGTCGTCGTGCGTCGTGTGTCGTGTGTTACAGCAAAGAGGGATTGTATTGCTACTCGGTATCATTATTTATGAATTTTAATTTCTCCCATTGCCATTATATATTTCAGTTAAGTACACAGTGATTTTTTTTGTAATTATAAAAAGAGAACTCCTTATCAGCATTTGATAGAATAAATTTTGCTCTCGCAACATCTAACAAGCTGCCGTATTTCATCAGCAATATTGTACACAAACTTTTGTTCGGATCACCTTTTCTTTTGTATCTGTCGGAAGATACTGAGGTAAGAAATTTGATTTTATCAAAAAAGAAATGCACTGATTGTGCAAGTAAGAAAGCTATTTTTGCATATCCCTCATCCTCACCATTCTCATTTTGACTGTAACAGATGCTTTATGAGGCTGATTTATCAGATGCTTTTTTATTAAATCGATTAAAAGGTAATGCAAAATTCAATTGTAAAGCTTGAATAGAAGATTTCACTGATTTAAGTCAATTTAGTATTTCGCAGTTTGCAGGATCTGTTTTTAACACCAAAATATTAACAAAAGATAAAAACAAACAAGTTGTATAAAAAATGTTTTATATTACTTTACTAATAAGAATGCTGATTTACAATAGAGCTTTTGTGAAGTTCTTTTGAAAGACACGTTTGCTTTGACACAATTCAATAGAGAATTACTTGAAATTTTTAGTTTCGATCTTTCGTGTGTTTTCAGCTTGGGTTGCATCATCATGTATGCGTATTTCTTCAGAATTGAATGAAATATAGAAATAACGTTCAAGTTCAAATATGCACTTGTTTCTAAAAACAAAATTTTCATTTCCACTGCAGCCAATTTGAAAGCAGACTCTGTTGTAACTCTTCTGGTCGCTCCTTCATCCATTTTATTACCGACTAAGACGATATTGGAAAAACTCGGTCCTGCAAGAAGAAAAGTCCTTTACTTAGTGTCTAATTCTTAAACATTTTCAAAGAGATATACAAAATAAATATATTCTTCTTTTAAAAAAGTAGATTAAGATAAAACTTACCCTTTATTCTTCGAATATCGTTGCAAAGATTCTGTGCAGTTAAAAAGGAGGCAGGGCTTTCTACTGAGTAAACAACAACGAAGTGATTTCCATTCTGGATGTACATTTCTCTCATTGCAGGAAAGTCTTGTAGCCCTGTTGTATCCAGAATCTCAACCGTTTGATGTATGCCATCTGAAAAACAAAAAGAATTGTATTAATATGAACCTCTATCCATAACCATTAAATGCCTAAGAAATTATGTCATTGTAAATTACCTCGGTGTAATTTTTCTTACAACAAAATATGAACCTCTATCCATGGTTAAAAAAAAACTAAAAATTATCATGGTGTAAATTATCTCGATGTAATTTGCTTACTAGGAAGAAGAAGGGTTTCGTGATAGGATTGTCCAAGAGTCGGCGGGGTCCTCTCGGTAAACACTCCGTACAGAAACTGATGGATCAGGCTGGTCTTTCCTACTTCTTCGTCGCCCATAAAAACTATTTTTATAGGTTTCATGATTGGAGAAGGCATCTTCATCACGCTAAGATAATCTATGCTAAAGTGTACTGACATTTGCAAACTCATTATATATATATATGAATTTAATAAGTCGCGAATTTCAATTGGTCTATGCGATAATTGAATCATTGTGCAGAACTAAGGTAAACGAAGAGCTAGCATAAAATTCTGTTCTGATGACATTTTAAAATATATCATTTTGAGATTTTCTATAGAACAGGTAAACCGAAGGAATAAGTTGTTTTAGCCATGCTCTACTTTCTAAAAGGTGATTATATCATACTATTGTTCTTAAAACAGCGTCAAAATTAAAAATAAGTAAAAAAATGAAAGGTCCTGTACATTTCTAAATTTTTAATTCAATTTGTTGATCCACATAATTAATTCAACTATTGAAAGGTATTGAGAAATATTTGCCAAATATATGAAGATACAATTTGGACATTTAATTTAAATTAACTTGTAAATTATCACGTAAATAAACAACTATTAATTTTCCCTCTTGTCGTCATTTGCTTGCTTTCATTATATTCAGGCTTTTTGGATACCTCCTACATTTTCCGAAATATATTCTTATCGTTCGTTGAACGACAACTCCCAAGAGCATCACACGCGTCAAAAAAGAACTATATGCGGAATACTGCATATCTTTGCCCCCACAAAAGTCAAATTTTGAAAAATTCTTGAAATGTGCTGAATTCTTTAAATTGTATAAGACACCGAGTAGCAATACAATCCCTCTTTGCTTTTATGATTTAAAAAAATCCTGCAACTTTGTCAAGCAAGATTTTTTTATTGTTATATTAAAGATTAACTTCAATAAAACTACTTAAAATGTCGAGCACAATGCTATTGTTTACTATCTTGTCGCACCTACCTTTGAAAATTGGAAAGAGAAATTTGTCTTTACTGAGTAAACAAAGAAGCAACGACACCTGTGACTGTGTCTTATTATTCTTTGAAATGGAAAAAGACGATGACAGTCTAAGCCTTGCTTCCACCCACCCCAATCTACTAGGAAATTTTCCAATCATGCAACCCCACTTGTCGGAGTGTCGTTCGAACACCTGATTTTTCGTTATAAGGAAACTATTACTGAGGATGTTGACATTTCAGATATATTTATACCTTCAAAATTTTCCGATATACAATAAAAATCGATAATTAAATTCGAGCATTGTTTTTTGACAGACTTTTCACAAACGATAAACATAGTTTTCTTGTTCGTATTTGTCAACAAACTGTTAGAAAACCTGAAATGCATTTACAAAGTCTTTGCAAAGTTCTTTGAGATCAGAGAGTACAAAGTTTTCTTAACCATGACAAAGATGTTGATATTTTCCTTAAAAAATGATAAGCCGTAGTTTACATCTTGTTTCTGTCGGCCGTATAGAAAAAAAGGGATGCATCAACAAATTTCTAGAAAGAACATTAAAAGCCTTAAAAAATAATCCGAAAAATTTTATTTTATCACTTTTTCTCTTGTCATTCAAAAAAAAAGGTTGTTGTTGTATGTAATCTTATGAGTCGCTCAAACTCTGTCAAATAGTGATCTAATTAACAATGCACTGAATCATGTGGAAAACAAGCAACACTCCTTGACATGCATGAGGCGTGAATGAACTTCATTATATAAGTTTGCTTAGGAATAGTAGTAATAGACAAGAATTTAAACAGAGAGGCTTTTTGACCTTGACCTAGAAATTTTGTTCAAGATTACTGCACCTACAATGACCAGTGGCAAACTGTGAATGAAGTATGAGCCACACTGGACCAATTTGGGGAATGAAGATATGTTCCGGACAAGGATTTTTCATGCAATTCTGCTTTGACCTTAACCTTAGAAACATGATTCAAGGTTACTGCACACCCTTTTCCAAAAGGCACTCTCTGTGTAAAGTATGAGCCAGATTGGGGCAGAGAAAAAAAAATATGTTCAAGACAAGAATTTAAACAGAGAGGCTATTTTTGACCCCTGACCTAGAAGCTTTGTTCAAGGTCACTGCACATCCATTGACCAGTGTCACTCTGTTAGTGAAGTATGAGCCACATTGGACCAAGGGAAGAGAAGATATGCTCCGGTCAAGGATTTTTCATATAATTCTGTTATGACCTTCACCTTAGACCTACAAACATGATTTAAGGTCACTGCACACCCTTTACTCAGAGCACTCTGTTGGTGAAGTATGAGCCAGATTGGGCCAAGGAGAGAGAAGATATGCTCTCCGGACAAGAGATCTCTGACGGACGGAAGGACAGCTGGTCGGATAGACTGCACTACGTATTCTCTCCTCGTTCAACCACGGCCAGATGGGAAAGGGGCGTACATTTTGGCCGTGGTTTGCGACGATGATATCCCCCTGTTTAAGATCATAATTAAATATTTCTCCGTCAAAGTTTTATTTGAAGGGCAAATATTGGTTATTACCGAAAAAGGTTCTTTACAATAGCTGTGCAGAATGTGTTCTGCTCTTAAGCAAATCATAACTTCAACGGTTGCTTCTGATTTGCTTTGATAACTCGCATCAGTCACATGTAAATTACTGTAAATTAACTTTTATTCGCTTGCGAGAAATATTCGCCAGTTTCGCGACCTACTTAAAGTCGCGAATATTTATCGCCGCGAACCATTTTTTGTTGTAGAAAACTTGTCCTTATTCGTGAACATTAATCGTCGCAGATTGATTTTAAACAGACGAATCGCGAATAAAAGATGACGCAAATAATGGTTGGTTTACTGTACCTTTTACAATACCTTGAATGGATGTAAATAATTTTTACCTTACAGTTTGATCTATTCTTTAGAGAATGATCATGTAACTTCGCTGTATGATTTGGATATTTAAAGCCAATGTTTTCATATCACCTAATTTTCGTGAATACCTTCCCTTTGGGTATCAACAGTTTTGATGGAGACCTTTTTATGGGAACCAACGATTTTGATCCTTTAAGGACAGATGATACAAACAAAAATAATAACCTTGACTATAACTTTTGATCGTGTAATGCTAAGGATTTATATTAAACAGATGTATTTCTTGTTACAGGTCCTTTCTTTGAATTCGTTTTTCGTATAAGTCTCGATCTTGGAGATTGTGAATCCATGACTGTTGTCATTTACAAGAAACCATAAGGGACATATTTGTTTTGTTTTTTTTATATAAACACGTGTTTTTCAAATATTGCATGCATTAGAAATTTTGTTTGTGTAACATATTTTGTTTATTTATTGATCATTCTAAGAATTATTTATTTTTATTCGTGTATATTCGATATTCTATATTCATACAGAAAATTAATAATGAAATCCTAAATAACAAACATCTACCTATACCATTATTATTTTGTGTGGGTGTAGTCAATAATGTCCAAAATAACCCATCCCACATGAACATGAGAAAACCGCATCACAATGTAACAAACTTGAGAAGCAGACTAATAACAACTTATATACAATTAGTGAAAATTCAAGTTCTTTGTCAAACTGAGAAAACTACTTAACTGTGAATGTGTTGTTTGCATAACAAAGTTGCCATGCCTGATATCAACTCTTCAACCTTAACCTAGACTTGCCAGATGTTGTCTTAAACCAGAAGTCTCTGTCGAGACTGAAGCTCTACTGGTTTGTACTAATAGCAAAGGAAGAGAAAAGTACTTAAGCAGTTGGAAATTGAAACTTTTCAACAGCAATAAATAGAATAATGATCCTTGATTAAGTCTCTTTATGTTATTAGTGCAGTCACTCTGTTGGTGAAGTATGAGCCAGATTGGGCCAAGGAGAGAGAAGATATGCTCTCCGGACAAGAGATCTCTGACGGACGGAAGGACAGCTGGTCGGATAGACTGCATGATCTCTATAGGGCGCCCGCCGAGCGGCCGGGACCTAATTATAATCAGGTCAATGAGACTATGTACAAATTTTAAAGACCTTTCCTCGGCATTCAGGGCCGTTCTCTACGCCAACGTCTACAGTTACACCTGACCTCGATTTGTAAGTTCATAATCGAATGATCTGATGCTTGCTGAAGAACAAATGCTACCTAATGATGCTTACATGTTTTATGAGACTTGGCGGAGGAAAATCGAATCAAATCCTTTATATCACGAATCGAACATCCTACAATTAGGCTATCCTGAACGATTTTAAATAGGTAAAATAAGAAAACAGATTAAAATGAAAGTTTAAGCAGCTTTCACAGTAAGATAGATCTCAAATATAATATGAATATAGAAAAAGGATATTGCATCAACGATTCTTATTAAAAAGATCGTCATGGTATATAGTTCAGTCGGTAGAATGATCGCTCCGTGATCGGTAGGTCGTATACTGTGTTCAAATCATGACAGGGACTAAAACATAGGTAGTTAACCGTTCATCGCCAAGCGTTTCGTGATCTTAAGGTCGAGTGTTCGAATTACGGCAGATAATGACCTTATTTGATAAAACATAGTTACAATGAAGCGCATTGAAGTGGTAAACTGTTTTGTTTGAGTGGAAAGTCTAGGTGTTTCTTATCGAATATCAATTGTTACGTAATGAAAAGCAAGAAATACTATAAAAGTTAATACTATTAAAGAAATGTTCATCGAAATGTTTTAGGGCACCCAACTCTCTGCGAATAGCAACTTGCCTTACACTTAAATTGAAATTTTATAAAGTAAGGAGAAAGTTAAGAGGCTCTGCGCTTGTGTAAAAATTAAATACATAAATATCATAAAAAGTTTGGTAGATAATTTTTGAAATGCATAAGAAATGCGCCTGTCGTTATATGACAATCAGCGTTCTTAAGAACGCTCAAAACGTTCCATTCAAATTGAAAAATGTTTACCATTTCAATGCGCTTGATTGTAGCAACTGTTCTTTTGAAAGGCGCTCGACACTTTGAAGTGAAAGCTGCAGGCCCTTCGGAAGACATCTTAAAAACTGTGGCCCCGTGTCACGGTAGGCGTTGGCACGATAAAGAACCCTCACTGCTCAATGGTCCTGAGTGCCGAGTAAATATCGAGATTTGAAGCCCTTCAGTGATTTATTGTGGTCTCTATATGAGTTAACGATTCTCGAATGGAGCATAAGACAAATTATACAATCAATCAATTAGTTTTTAAAAAGATCTTAGGAGGAATGGTCTTAAGTTTTGCCATTGTAAACTAGTGGTGTGTGGGTTCACATATTTCTATGTAGATGTGAAACAAATCTTGTAAATAATGAATTTTCAATTAATCGACTGAAAGTTATGCAATAAATGTATTAAACAAGTGAAGGAGTTGAAGTGTGAATAACATTTAAAAATGTTGAACATTTGTGTTCAAGATAGATGGATTCAACAAAATAGGTCAAATGAAGCCCTGTTTAAGGGACAGGTGTGAATTCAAATTCAGTCAAATGGTAAACCATCGTATGCACTTAACAAATCTTTTCAGAATCCCACTGTTGGACGTGGAGACCGTATAAACCGAGGTCCCGTGTCGCAGTAGGAGGTGGTACGAAAAAAAACCCTAGTGTTCAATGGCCCTGAGTGCCGAGTACAGGGCAAAATTTGTAGCTCCCTATTGGCAAGTGGTGGCGTCTCCATATGGATGAAAAATTTTCGAGAGGGACGTTAAACAACATACAATCAATCAAACTCTCCATTGGCAATTGATGGCGTCTCCATATGAGTCAAAAATTCTCGAGAGGGACGTTAAACAATATGCAATCAATTAAAATATTTTTACAGTGAAAGTTGAAAATAAAGATAGCATCAATCATTAAATTTAAAAAATGATATTTCAGAAACTTACGCTGCAAGATGACACTATATACACTGCATACTCTGTTTATATTTTCACAATGTCTGGGTTTTACTGATGTCATAAGCAAAAGAAGTTAAGCTGCATTAGTCTAAGTTTATTTTCAAAATAGACCAATTTACACAAAAGCACTATACACAAAAAATGTTTGAGCCTTATTCAAGTCTTAGTAGCACTCATTCTGTGTTAAAACTCAGAGTACTTAGGGCAATGTTTCAAATGACCTTCAAGCTCAAAAAACTTTAATTTCCTACCCGCATACTGTAAAATCACAAATTTTCATGGGGTTTAATTTTCGTTGTTTTCGAGGTTTGAAGAGACCCACGAATTCATGTCCACCACGAAATGTAAAATGTTACATACATAGCTACTCAACAATTCTTCATCCACGAATTTAAATCTCCACGAACCAAGAGTTTTTCCTCAAACCACGAAAATTTGACCTCACGAAAATATGTGATTTTACAGTATGCATTTTAACATCACATAAAAATATTGTTCAACAATGAGTGCTTTTGTGATGTAAAGCTTACTTCATACTCAGGGTTGCCAGTCATTTCTAATCCATAAATCATTGCATTTAATCATAGTCATTTTTTTTCAAACTCATTATATTGATTTCTTCATACAGCATATATATTCATGTATTAGACAGTTTCATATAGCCAGAGACAATTTTGCAATACTGTAATGTAAATCCATGTATGGTCATTACGTAATCATTGATTAAGCTGTGTATTTATATCCGATATCATTCTAACATTTAGTCTCTCTCATCTGTCTCAGCTGTTTTATTCAGAGGCCTTGCTATGGAACTTTCACTTTCAGTTTGGTGGTTGAAAACTTTTTTTTTGACATTGTTAGAAAGACTTTAAAAATGGGATTGGTCATTCATATATGTTAAAAGTAGGAGTTAGCATCGAAATTTAGCCATATAATCCAGAAAGTTTGATCTCTCTTAGTCAGATTTTAACATTATTTTTTTCTTGACTTTTATGTAGTGTTTCATAGTCTTTGTTAGTGTTTTTAACCAATATTTATATTATCTAGGTTCATATAGGGAATTCATTATGTAGTGTTAGTTTATTTCAATTATTGTGTGCCTGGCATTCCAGAATATATTTATACTGAAACAAAACTTTGATTAAATTTTGGTATTTTTTTTAATCGGTGGAGATTTTCTTAATGGCTTTCAAAGACTGGTATTTTTCATAATTGTAGAAAGGTTTGAATTAGGAATTTGCTTTTGGTTTTGCCCAAGATTTGGTTTATTCATCAGTTGGAGTATAGGCATTTGGTTGTATAGTGTGTTTCAAGCTTTCCCCCCCATTTTCAGTATGCTGTTATATTTTTTTTTCTCCCATTATAACACAAAATGTATTGTGTCTAGTCAGTATTTAGCGTGTGGTTTCAGTGTTAATCAATTTTATATTCATTTAGCCATTAACTCATTATTCATACAGTATTTATGCACCCAATTCTATTTATTCTCAAATCCTCCTTTTTAAAAGTGGAATATGTTCAAATCTATTTTTAAAAAAATTAATTGTAGAAGATTTTAAAAGTATGTCATGCATATCTTAGAAGAAATATTATGAAGAAGTTTTTAAATTTTGTTTGAATCAATTTAAAAGAAGTATTTTCTGGTACCATGTTCTCCTTATTTTTTTGTAGTTTTTGTCTTAAGTATAGAGCTATTTGTCATTTAATTGCACTGTCATGAAAAGTGAAATAATCAGCATTAAAACTACTTAATTTTCATGTTAACTTTGTCAGTTTGAAGGAAAGTGCTAATGCAGTGAATTTGTTTACAACATATTTTGAGAAATCATGTTTGACCTCATATTTTGCTTTGTTGAGTATTATTTTTCATTAATTTGTCACCAATGAGTGTAGCCATTTTTCATTGTATTTTCTTCTAATATCTGTGTGCAATATTAAACGTTGGACAAGCCTGTGCCTATCTCGCAGACTAGGGTGAGGTATTGGATGTAAATTTCTTGAATG
>PRKT01000994.1:0-80339 GCA_003671525.1 Saccostrea glomerata
ATATCTATATGATCTGAAAGTTTCGTGAAAATCGGCTGAGCCGTTTCCGAGAATTCGCATGCACAAAAATCGGTAAGAAAAAAAAAATAATAATAATAGGGAAAAAGAAACCGAACGAAAACAATAAGGTCTTCCGTTGGAAACGGAAGACCTTAATAAGAAACAATAGAATCACTATAAGGTCTTCCATGAAGACGGAAGACCTTAACTAGATACGATGTCGTTGCGAGCAACGAGAGGTCTTCCGTCCATTTTATGAAAAGAAATTCACGTAAAATCGAGCTGAAAAGAGATTCAAAATTTTTGTCACAAGGAGAATTGAACCCAAGTCGCCAACGTGAATGCGCTTTTTTTTTTTTACTTTTTTATCCCCAACGCGCTAACCATTAAGCTATAGGGAGTACTGCTCTAAACATACTTGTGTATACTTTTGCAACAGTTCACCTGTCTCAGAATTATAAAAAGCATTCATAATTTTGCGCCAAACACCACGAGTAAATATTTTACGCCTTTTCTTTGGACTGATCTATTAAATAGGGATGATAGCTTCAATCAAATTTTAAAAATAAAACATTCTTATTGCCTTCATTTTATTTGGACGTTTAAAAAGTATATGTAACATATTATACACATTACATATCGTATCTAGCCTAGTTACACTAAAGCAGTGAAACGGAAATTAAGTTTTAAGATTGACACTCAATTGCAACTTACTACTGTAACGTGTCGGACCTGAGCGGTCAGTAGGTCCGTGCTCGGATTACCGAGTTTTACTGGGGATATGATTGAATGCAATATATACAGATAATAATATGACACCTGCCTGGTGTCTTTAAATCAAATGACCTAAGTGCTTTGTACAATTATATATCTTCAGTTAATACCGGCATCTGCCTGGTGCCAAATGACAATTGCCTCACTATACAACTGACTATATAAATAAACAGCCACCTGCCTGGTGCCTCTTGATTTAGCCTTTAACACCTGCCTGGTGTCTTACTGCTTACCAAGTTGCCTATATAACTATAGCCAAGTAGCTAAAATATACTTACACAGTATTAAACTTTGTAAGAGCTTCTCTGTCCTAATGACAAACCTATAGCTAGCGTCACACAGCTATATTTTAACTTGTCACTGACTACGGCAACTTTGCACAATTCGATTTGATCGATACACTAATTGGTTTCTGAACCAAAGTGAAGACACCAGCCAATTGGCCGTACTGCCCCCTTGTACCTCAACTTAATCAATGATCATAAGTTATCAGATATCATATTGATAAAATACAACAGATTGCCTTTAATTTGGCAACACTATTATTATTTTCTAACAGAACATCATTTATCAATAATACTTGTATACTTCTTTTGTCAATTGACCAATTAATTACAATATTTACATCGATTATCTATTAAAATATAAACAAGTAACGGGAGGTAACTCCTCCAACCATTTCACTACTACGTGAGAGTCGAAGTAGTTTTTTACATTTCATGTATCCTTATGTCAGAATGGTTTAATCAAACGCTCAGCTGCCTCCATAAACCCCTACTCGCGAAATGGCGGAGTTGACAGAGACAGCCGCCATCTTGGTCCCGCTTCGGATTTTCGAAAATTAATATCTAGAGTTCTGATTAACCACTATCAAAACAACTTTTATAGTAAGCATCAATCAAAAGGTCTCTATTAGCATTCCAAAAATAAATAAAAAATATTGAAAAACAAAAAAGCTAGAAAATACGCTTTTTTCCATTCGCATCTCCTAACGATAGGAAGTACTGACGACGAACGAAAGGTCGCGTCCTGGATAGTATATATCACGATCTATAATCCCTGAAAGTTTCACATTTATATCTTCTACCGTTCTTGAGATTAACCGTAGACAAAATGTCATTTTAAATTCAGAAAATGTCCCGTAACTTGGCATCAGAAGCGAATTTTCAAAAAATCTCTCGGAAAAAATAAGTTCAGATAATAACACATAATTTCTGTAAATTTCATGAAAATCCACCCAGTAGTCTTCTTTGAGATATTAAAATAATGATAAAGATTGTGAAGAAGAACGATTTTGCCTCCATAATCTGTAAACAGACATTGAACATTAAGACTAAAAAATTTGACTTCTTGCCCCTCACGGCCCCTAATATTAGGGATCAGCCCTTTTTTCATATTATCTTAAAGCTCTCAGGCTTTGGAACACTTTTTGTTCAACAACGATTCAGAGATTCTCTTTCGTTTTCGAGTTTTTTGCAAAAGAAATATTTAGGGGACAACCCTTTAACTCCTTACAGGGGACGTATAGAGAAAAACTAAATGTTGCATATTGTTTAGAACATTATTTTGAACAATGTTTGTTCAATATTACTTATCAAAATATTTCATATTTTTTAGATATAAAGCATCAAAGATTTAGCATTCTGGCCCCTTATGGCCCCTTATTATGCACCATAGGATATTTAGATTATAATATATAGTTGCAGATTGTTGAGATAAACATTTTTGCTTCTGTAATGTATAACAAGATATTGACTGCTAAAGAGTTATCGATTAAAGACTTTTGGCCCCTCTTGGCCCTTAATTTGAGTGCCCAGCCCCTTTTTCTTGATCTCATCTTAAAGCTCTCAAAAATTTGAACACTTTTTGTTCAACAACTATTCAGAGATTCTCTTTCGTTTTCGAATTTTTTTGGAAAAGAAATATTTAGGGGCCAACCCTTCAACTCCTTAAAGGGAACGTATAGCGAAAAACTAAAGGTTGCATATTGTTTAGAACATTATTTTGAACATCTTATGTTCAATATTACTAAACAAAATATTTCCCACTTTTGAGATATAAAGCATTAAAGATTTAGCATTCTGGCCCCTTATGGCCCCTTATTATGCACCATAGGACATTTAAATCATAATATATAGTTGTAGATTGTTGAGATAAACATTTTTGCTTCTGTAATGTATAACAAAATATTGACTGCTAAAGAGTTATCGATTAAAGACTTTTGGCCCCTCTTGGCCCTTAATTTGAGTGCCCAGCCCCTTTTTCTTGATCTCATCTTAAAGCTCTCAGGATTTTGAACACTTTTTGTTCAACAACTATTCAGAGATTCTTTTTTGTTTTCGAGTTATTAGCAAAAGAAATATTTAGGGGCCAACCCTTCAACTCCTTAAAGGGGACGTATAGCGAAAAACTAAAGGTTGCATAATGTTTAGAACATTTTTTTGAACATCTTTTGTTCAATATTACTTATCAAAATATCCCACTTTTGAGATATAAAGCTTCAAAGATTTAGCTTTCTGGCCCCTTATGGCCCCTTATTATGCACCATAGGACATTTAAATCATAATATATAGTTGTAGATTGTTGAGATAAGCATTTTTGCTTCTGTAATGTATAGCAAAATATTGACTGCTAAAGAGTTATCGATTAAAGACTTTTGGCCCCACTTGGCCCTTAATTTGAGTGCCCAGCCCCTTTTTCTTGATCTCATCTTAAAGCTCTCAAAAATTTAAACAGTTTTTGTTCAACAACTATTCAGAGATTCTCTTTTGTTTTCGAGTTATTAGCAAAAGAAATATTTAGGAGCCAACCCTTCAATTCCTTAAAGGGGACATATAGTGAAAAACTAAAGGTTGCATATTGTTTAGAACATTATTTTGAACATCTTTTGTTCAATATTACTTATCAAAATATTTTCAACTTTTGAGATATAAAGCATCAAAGATTTAGCATTCTGGCCCCTTATGGCCCCTTTTTATGCACCATAGGACATTTAAATTATAATATATAGTTGTAGATTGTTGAGATAAACATTTTTGCTTCTGTAATGTATAACAAAATATTGACTGCTAAAGAGTTATCGATTAAAGACTTTTGGCCCCTCTTGGCCCTTAATTTGAGTGTCCAGCCCCTTTTTCTTGATCTCAACTTAAAGCTCTCAAAAATTTGAACACTTTTTGTTCAACAACTATTCAGAGATTCTTTTTTGTTTTCGAGTTATTAGCAAAAGAAATATTTAGGGGCCAACCCTTCAACTCCTTTAAGGGGACGTATAGCGAAAAATTAAAGGTTGCATATTGTTTAGAACATTATTTTGAACATCTTTTGATCAATATTACTTATCAAAATATTTTCCACTTTTGAGATATAAAGTGTCAAAGATTTAGCATTCTGGCCCCCAGTGGCCCCTCATTATGTAACATACGACATAAACTATAATATGCAGTTGTAGATTGTTGAGATAAACATTTTTGCTTCTGTAATGTCTAACAAAATATTGATTGTTTAAGAGTTATAAAAAAAAAACTTTTGGCCCCTTTCAGCCCTTAATGTGATGAGTCAGCACCTTTTTCTTGATATCATATTAAAGATCTTGTCATTTTGCACAAATATTGCTCAGTATGTTTTAACAAAATAATTATACTTTAAAAGATATGATGCAAAATGTCTCAAAAAATCAGTCAAGATTCGTGTCCTAAATTTTGACCCCTATCGAGCTTCTATACTAGGCACTTCCGGGAAATATCCTGACCATGTTGCAACATGGCAATATGTCCTCTATCATCACTGAAAATTTCAGCGCTCTAGCTCAAGCCGTTTTTGAGTTCCATCACAGACAAGGAGGTCCTCAAAATTTCGATCAAAGGGCGATAACTTCCGACCGGAAGTGAATTTCAAAAAAATGAAAAAAACGTATAAGGTTTACATAAAGATACACCTTCTCCGAAAATTTCAAGTAAATCGGACTAGTCATCTACGAGAAATCTTCTGCACAAAAATTGTAAAGAAAAAAAAAATAATAATAAAAGTGAAAAAGAAACAACAGAATAATAGAAGGGTCTTCCGTTGGAGACGGAAGACCCTAATAATAATAACTAGAAACGATCTCGTTGCGAGCAACGAGAGGTCTTCCGTCCGTTTCAGGAAAAGAACCTAAAATCGAGCTGAAAAAGTGATAAAAAATAATTTGGTCACAAAGGGGATTGAATCCAGGTCGCCAGCGTGAAAATCCAATGCGCTTTTTCCTCTTTAATCCCAACACGCTAAAATTACGCGTTTGAGTCCACTTTGTACTTGAATATACTTCTTCAACAATACACCTGTCTAAGAATCACGAAAGACGCGCCACAATTTATAATTTCGCGCCAAACGCCACCAGTTAATCTGCGCGCCATTTCTTTGGAATTTTTCATTAAATAGGTGTGATAGTTTCAATAGAATAAAGAAAAAGGAACGTTCTTTAAGCCTAAATTTCGAGGTTTAGAAAATATATTTAACAGATTGTACATAGTCTATATCTTATATAGGTAAGTAACACAAAAGAAGTGAAATGGTAATCATTTTTAACTTTTTTTAATTACCGTTTATCCTCAAAGTGAACTAACCCAATTCTTTACACCTTCATGAAAAGGTAGAAATGGTTCGATGAAAGACATGTCTCGTCATACGACGGTCAAGGAATCAGATTTCATTTATGTTCAATGTTCAACTTTAAATATCTTTGAGAAAAGAATGTTAATATAAAGTACATTAGACGATCTTATTTTAAAAAAGGTTTTCTTATTTCTGT
The DNA here is from genome assembly GCA_003671525.1 of Saccostrea glomerata. Taxonomy (NCBI): domain Eukaryota; kingdom Metazoa; phylum Mollusca; class Bivalvia; order Ostreida; family Ostreidae; genus Saccostrea; species Saccostrea glomerata. Next base: position 5,564 of record PRKT01000994.1, read on the forward strand.
CTTTTTTATTAGTTTAATATGACTCAAGTATGCATGGGAAACACAGTGGTTACGTTTGTGAAAACTAATAAATTTTGAATACTGCTCTAAATAAAGTTATGTATACAGTACACCTGCAACAGTACACGTGTCTAAGAATCATAAAAGGCGGGCCACTATTCATAATCTGGCGAAAAACACCACGAGTAAATATTCGAGCTTATCCTTTGGACTGATCTATCAAATAGTTGTGATAGCTTTAATGAAATTAAATATTAAATTAAACAACTTCTTATCGCCTTTATTTTATTTCAACGCTAAGAAAGTAAATTTAACACATTGCACACACGTATCTACCCCAATAACACTAAAGCAGTAAAACGGAAATTAAGTTTTAAGATTGTCAGTGAATTGCAGCGTACTAATAGGTGAAAGTCCATGTATTTTTTTTTTCTTTTCATGTATCATTTAGTCAAACGCTCAGCTGCCTCCATAAACCTCTACTCGCGAAATGGCGGAGTTGACAGAGACAGCCGCCATCTTGGGTCCGCTTCAGATTTTCAAATATTAATATCTAGAGTTCTGATTAACCAATATCCAAACAACTTATATAGTAAGCATTGATCAAAGGGTCTCTATTAACATTCCAAAAATAAATAAAAAATGTTGAAAAACAAAAAAGTTAGAAAATACGATTTTTTCAATTCACTTCTCCTAACGACAGGAAGTACCAACGACGAACAAAGTGTCACGTCCTGGATGGTATATATCACGATCTATAATCCCTGAAAGTTTCATGTTGATATCTTTTACCGTTTTTGAGTTTAATCGCGGACAAAATGTCATTTTAATTTCAGGAAATTGTCCGTAACTTGGCACCGGAAGTGAGTTTCCAAATTTGCTCTCGGATATATAAAATTCATAATACGACACATCTTTTCTGAAAATTTCACGTCATTCCATCCAGTAGTCTTTGAGAAATCGCGTGCACAAAATTAGAAAGTCAAAAAAATAATAAAAAGAATAATAATAATAATAATAATAAGAAACAGTAGAATCACTATAAGGTCTTCCGTGAAGACGGAAGACCTTAATAAGAAACAGTAGAATCACTATAAGGTCTTCCGTGAAGACGGAAGACCTTAATAAGAAACAGTAGAATCACTATAAGGTCTTCCGTGAAGACGGAAGACCTTAATAAGAAACAGTAGAATCACTATAAGGTCTTCCGTGAAGACGGAAGACCTTAATAAGAAACAGTAGAATCACTATAAGGTCTTCCGTGAAGACGGAAGACCTTAATAAGAAACAGTAGAATCACTATAAGGTCTTCCGTGAAGACGGAAGACCTTAATAAGAAACAGTAGAATCACTATAAGGTCTTCCGTGAAGACGGAAGACCTTAATAAGAAACAGTAGAATCACTATAAGGTCTTCCGTGAAGACGGAAGACCTTAATAATAAACAGTAGAATCACTATAAGGTCTTCCGTGAAGACGGAAGACCTTAATAATAATAATAATAATAAGAAACAGTAGAATCACTATAAGGTCTTCCGTGAAGACGGAAGACCTTAATAAGAAACAGTAGAATAACTATAAGGTCTTCCGTGAAGACGGAAGACCTTAATTATAGCCTAGAAAACTCTCGTTATGAATTGGGCGCCCTTAAGTACATAACTTAAAAATAAAACTCAAAATCATCTTTGCAATGCAGTGTTATGTTTTAAATGCATTTTAAGCTCTAGGAAGCCTTAACAGTACTGCGCACTAAATTGACGACGGGTATTTCCGTTATTTCCTAATCATGTCAAGGAGCACACGGCCGGTGTGACCGGTCAACAGGGGATGCTCACTTCTCCATGGCACCTGATCCCACCTCTGATGTTTCGGAGCTCCGTGTTTGCTCTGTTTCTATTTTGTATTGTTTTATGGACTTTGATATTACAAACTGTTTGTTATCTCCACATCTTTCATGTAGTTACCTACAAGAAAAAAATAAACGACTTTAAAAATTCCATGAACATTTTTAATGAATTAAACAACAAACAAACAATTTGCAATGAAATAATATTCAACGCTCCCTATGAATTAACACAGTTTTTTTCCAATTTATAAATACTCATTATCTATTTGGATGTTGAGAATTTAAAAAACCCACTTTTCTTTCTGCTTTAGGACTGAAACCAAAAATTGCATTCATGACAAACAAGGGTTCTATCAGTATAGAATGTGATAGACTTATAGTTTCTTTGATATTTCTACTCACTGGACAAAAATATCGAGAAATGTTACTTTTACTCACATTAACATTAATAGGCTCTATATTTTCTTTACGTTCTTTAAATCTACCTTGTGACATTTCAGGTACAATGTAATCGGTGAAATATAAAATGAATTAAGCAAAACAAACGTTTCAAGTGATCAAATCTAATTCTACATTATAAAGGGGCCATTTTTGAATACATATCAGCATACCAATTGTGAACTGTTAATGCTAAGCTGTCCCTGAATCTGGGAAAAGTATACATTGTTTTATTTTTTATAAAAACATCATCTGAAATTCTGGAAAACTTCCACGACAAACACAAAAAAAAGATTTACATTTGTAACACTTAGGTACAAGAGAACATTTAACTTGATGAAGACCATGAACAAGAAACCTTTTAGTCTCGTGTGACACCAAGAAAAATGTTTCTCTTGTCAATAAACAGACCACAGTTTCATTATGACATTGACATGTTTTTTATGCACCTGGATCGGTAAATCCTGGGCGCATATTATTTATAGTCCTGTCATTTTGTCTGTTTGTCTGTCTGTTGTCAACTTAACCTTCGCTGTAACGTTTGACCATGAAAGATAGAGACTTCATATTTGGTATGAACACTCTATTACAAAAACCAAGGTCAATGACTCTTTGAGTGTTACATCGACTGTGACCCGTAAAATAAAAGCTTAAAGCTAAAAGTAGCTTTTTCGTAATTTCGCAATAACTTTTGAACCATTAGAGATAGAGACTTCATATTTAATAAGCATACTCCATTTATAAAGCGCTTGTAAATGACTTTAAGGTCAATGACCTTGTGGACCTGACTAAGACCTACATGCTAAAAATATCTTTTTTAGATTTTTGTTGCCGCAGGGCGCATAGTGTTTTACAAGCATATCTTGTTTTATAAGTATTTAAATAAGAACAGATTGCTAATGGATAAGTTTCTCAACCGAAATCAAAGATTTGATATTGTGATTTATTTTTGCACAGCACATATAGAACAATCTACTTGTACATCTTTTCTACGACCATCAAGAACAGAGTTCACTTTGATTTATACTTTATAAAATTTAGTAGAAGATATCCGTTCTTTAAGCAAGATATGCCAATTTTCATTTTCGTGTTTTCAAAAAGTTTCTCAATTTTTGGAAATTTCATAATCATCGTTTTTTTGGTTAAAAAAAAAGAATTCATACAAGTATTTTGAGAACCATGAGACTTTGATATAATTAACAAATCAAATTTATCAATAACAGAAAGGTCTTCATGGCCTGCATCTTCATTGGTTGATCCTAGGGCTCCATCTGTTTCTTGAGCTGAAGTTCATACGTCTAAGGTTAACCTTGAAATAAATGAACAAAAATAAACATCATTACAAGTCTTTGATATCAAATTTATTTACACGTCATGTCAAACTAAATATGTAATTTATTAAATGATGTGCCAAGTCAACAAACCGGGCAAGTTGAGACCAGGAAACACCCTACTGGATTTAAAGTATCGATAAGCTTTCACTAGTACATATACTTTTGTTGTATGGTGAACTAAAAAAATGAAATAAAAAAAAAATGTATGCACAAGGGTTGTCCGGCAACATCTGGACAAAGTGTTGTTTTTTTAAAAATAATTTTTGATCATACTTACGTGCATTTTAATTCTATGCCCCCGTACACGAAGACTCGGGGGTATATAGTTTTTGCAGTGTCCGTCCCTCTGTCCTGCTGTCTTGCTGTCTGTCTGTTTGTCTGCAGAACCTTTAACCTTGCCAATAACTTTTGATTTAGTGGAGTTTGAACTTTATTATTTTATATGTGTATTCCTTTTAACCAGACCCTTTTTTGGGTACCACAAAATTTGACCTTTTGACCTTGGAGTTTGTTCCACTTTTACACGAAAAATCAAGACTTTTACTTTGGCGATATCTTTTGAGCAGTACATGCAATGACAATTATACTTTACATATGCATTTATTTTACGCAAGAAGTTTCATTGGATACCACCTGCCTTGACCTTTTGACCTTCTCCTGAAGACTTGAGAATTCTATATTTATGAAAAAAAACTTTAACCTTGACAATAACTTTTTAACACTAAGGGCCAGAGTTTTCAGACTTGAAATAGGTACTTTTTGTAGAAAGACCTTTCATTGGATACCAAGAACTTTGACCCTTTGATCTTTATCTTGGAGTTTGACCTTCTTTTAAAAAACAAACCTTAACCATAACTTTTAAAGGGTTAGAACTAGTGCTTTGATACTTTATCTATTTAATCCTTGTGACCAACCCTTTCCCTTGATATCAAGACCTTTGACATTGTGACGTTAACCTTGGAGTTTAACTAACTTGTTTTAAAAATTTTAACCTTGGACATAATTTTTGAACGCTTAAGGCTATTGCTTCAATATTTTGCATATGTTTTCTTTTGGCAAGATTATTTTTTGATACCGAAGACCTTGACTTTTTTACCTTGACCTAAGAGATTTGAGGACTTATGAAAAAAAAGTTAATCTTGGAAAAAACTTTTGAAAGGTAAGTGCCAAGGCTTTCATACCTCAAATATGAATTTTTTGTTGCACTAACTTTTTTGGATACCACTAATCTAGATCTTTTGACCTTGACCTAGAGATTTCCGGACTTATCGAAAAATATTAACATTGACAATAATAACTTTTGCACGGTAAAGGCTAGGGCTTTCATACTTCACATGTGTAATGCTTGTGATAAGATCTTGCATTGAATACCAATAAACTTGACGTTCTGACTTTGATCTTGGAGATTGACCTGCTTTTAAAATCTTTTGACTTGGCCATAACATTTGAACAGCTAGAGCTATTGCTTACATACTTCACATATGTATTTTTTGTGACAAGACCTTTCATTTGATACCAATAACCTGGACTTATAATGTTGATGTTGAAGATTGTTGTACTTATGAAAAAAACTTTAGCCTGGCCATAAATTGGAGAAAAGATGGTGGTAGGGCTTTCATATTTTACAATTGTATTTCCACTAAGTAGACTCTACTTTGAGTACCAATATATTAAATTTGCATTTTAGAAAAGTTCCATCTTCACTATGTGGCCATACTTACTAATAAGTTTTAAAACTGTTCCATGTTTGTGAGATATAAGTTCTTCAACTGTTTTTGGAGGAATGAAGGTAAAGTAGGTGTATTCGTGAAATTATCTACTCCTTATACATCCATTTATAGCAAAGAGGAAACGCAACATTATTTAGACACTTTGAAGTTATTATTTGTGCGCCGAAAGGCAATATATAAACAAGATGTGCTTGTGAAACAATGATGACCCGGAATGGCATAGGTTAACCTCTCTCAAATGCAGATCAACTATGCTGGTACCTAAAGTTAGGCATATTCACAAGAAATTCAAATTTTAAATATAAAACCCAAGCACCACCTGTTCAAGGGTTATGAGCAAGGTTCACATTTTAAAAGGTAGGACAAACTCCAGGGTCAAAGTCAAAGGGTCAAGGTTGCTGGTTTCTAAAGGAAGACCTTGTCTCAAGGATAACTATGTAAAAAAAGGTCAAATTCCAAGGTAAATGTCAAAGGGTTGAATTTGTTGCTACATGTATGTATCTTTTGAAAGCTCTTCTCACAAAGATTACATATTTAAAGGATGAAAGACCTAGCACTCACAGTTCAAAAGTCATGGCCAATGTTTATTTTTTTTCGTAAGTTTGGGAACCTCCAGGGTCAAAAGGTCAAAATTGTTGGTTTCAAATAAAAGGTCTTGGCCCATGAAATTATATTTAAAAAATGAAATTCCTAGTATCTACCATTTAAAAATTAGGGCCAAAAGAAAAGTTTACAATTTTTGGGTAAAAAATAAGTCAAATTCAAAAGTAAAGGTCAAAGGGTCAATGTCTTGATATCAAATGATATATCTTGTTCCAAGGATTGAATTTGTAGAATATAAAAGCACTAGTTCTACCCCTTCAAAAATTCTGTTCAAGGTTAATTTTCAAAGTAGTTCAAACACCAAGGTCAAGGTCAAAGTGTCAAGGTTCTGGGTATTAAATAAAGCATCTCTTCACAAGAATTACATATTTGAAGGATAAAAGCCCTAGCTTTTACCGTTCAAAATAGTGTAGCCAAGGTTAAAGTTTTTTCATCAATACAGAAATGTCCAGGTTCAAAGTCAAAAGGTCAAAATTGTTGGTATCCAATGAAAGTTCTTTATACAAAGAATATGTGTAAGGTTAATATGCCCTGTTATTTACTGTTCATACAGTTCAATAGATATGGCCAAAAATGTTAAAAAAATATGTGTAAAAGTGGGTCAAACTTCAAGCTGAAGGTCAAATTTGGTTGTTTCCAAAGAAAAGTCTTGTCACAAGAAATACACGTGTGAAATATAAATGCCATAGCCTCATTCAATCAAAAGTTATGGGTTAGGTTTAAGTTTTTGTTGACAGACAGACAGACAAACGGACACGACAAAAACTATTTCCAAAACATCCTTAACGGGGCCATAAAAATACATTGTTACTGTTATGAAATATAAGTGGTATAGAGAAGGAGGCTTGTCGAGCCCTCTCACGTTTTGGACCCGACTTATATTTCAAGACAGTTATCATGTAACTATTTTCTTTATCCTAGAATAAAATATTTACATTAGAACGTCCTAAGCAAGCTATTTTTGACAGATGTAGGCACATTTCTGCAGTTGAAACTTTGACGCAATGGCGTAAACATTGCAATTTACATGATGTCACAATGCTTTTTGTTCATCACCTTACATGTACGAGGCTTTTTCAGGGCATTTGCCGAATAAAGCTTTCGTTTATTACGTGACCTTTATTAGGTCAATGCAAGGGGAAGCAGCAACTATTTATGCATATATTGTTTCCAACGGAAGACCTTCTACTGATTCTGATGGTTAAGGTTATTCCCTATTATTCTTTTTTTTTTCCTAGACGCCAACTTTGAGACCTCGTAACTCGCTCATTTCTCAACGGATTTCACTCAAATTGTCAGAGGTTATAGACCTTTATAAACTCCATCAGAATGCTGACTAAAATTTCAAAAAGGCACTTCCGGTTTTGAGTTATTTCCCTTTTAACGAAATTATATATTGTTTTTCGATTTCTCTATTCAAAATGGCGCTATGTAGGGGTCAATAATTAGAATGCCTAAAAGAACCAAAAATTACTTATATTTTGCTTCTTATCTTCTAAACTAAAAATATTTTGTTAAAATATATAGAACCTAATTTGTGCACAATTAAAATATCTAACAAATGATATGTCGGAAAAAGGGCTGACCCCTAAATTAAGGGATCTAGAGGGGCCAAAAGTTTGTTTCAATTATCTTAAAAGGCATTGAGAATTTGGTATACATCAAAGAAGCAAAGATGTTGAAAATGTCAAGATTAATCTAATGAAGTCGTCAAAATACGTCCAACGTCGTCACTTCCTGCCAAACCGGAAGTAGTCGGAAAACACGTATTTTTGCTGTTTTTGACAAGTTTTTGGGCAACATATGTCTCTGGGAGCTTAAAAAATAATTTTTCGTGCGTCGTCGCCACTTCCGGTCAAACCGGAAGTAACAAAAATGGCTTATTTTTGCATTATTTAACATAGCTTTAGAGGATTCAAAGCATTTTTGGGCGTTATTTCTCATTTTTGTTAAAGATGAGCTTCTTCCGGTCAAACAGGACTGAATACCTACTCGTTGCTTTGCAACGAGCTTTGCTCTAGTTATTTATACTAATTCTTCACTAGAGATGAAGAATGTACGAAAGAGAAATGAAGATTTAAATCCAATGATGATTATTTCTCACGCTAGACAACTTATCCGCGATGTTACTGGACAACCCTCGTATTTGAAAGATACTGTTGAGTAAAACTACAAATTATCAGAACAAACAAAATTGAATAAACAACAATATGGAAATTTGAGATAAAACGAAATACCATTTTTAGCTCGAGAAGAATTCTTCAGGCTGGTACATAAGGCTGGAATTTTCTATGACTCCAAATCTTTCATTACCTTTGGCTGCACCCAACAACATCTAGCAATAGTACACATGTCTGTCCATAATGGTTAGCAGCCTTGATTGAAAAAAACAATAATTGTTGCATGTTTGTCCCAATCTGCAATATTGATGTCAAACATATAATTAAAAACATGTAAGACACATATTTTGAATTGCTTTTATTCTCTAACCTTTATGTTATTATATCAAATTTGACGATTATATAATTAGAATACTTCACCATCCTCTTCTGATATTGCTGCCAAGCAGTCATGTGAGTCATCTCGAATCCGTTGGAAGGGGATGCACTTTGCTCTTAAGAATGCATTTCTTTTCGCTTGTCAGACAGTAGTAAAAATTCTTGGAGCTAGCAACTTGTAAAATTTTCATACGCTTCGACAACCTTGTAATCTTTAAGAAGAGAATGAGTAAGGAATACATCTCCATTCTTTTTGATAAATAATGAATTATGTCAGAAAAAATTTTTGGTGACCCGTTTTCATTGCACTTCAAGTTCATCCATCCCTCGTATTTTTTCAGGGGGTATTGGAGTCCGCAAACAGATAAGATACTTTCATGGCAGTTACATGAAAGCAGATAAACAAAGAGCCACAAATTTTTCCTCAGTACATTAGTACTTATTTCGCCGATCGACACAGACCACTTACAACATATTATTGAGAAAGTTAAAGTCGTCAATATGGTCAACAATAAAATGTATACACAAACATCACTACAAATAGTCATCATTAGTTAAAAATCCAGACAGAATATTGTTCCTAAGAAGAAGATCTTTAAGCAATTGAGTTTAAGAAGTTAAAAATCTTAAAAACAAACTCTACTTTTAAAATATCAATTATCCTTTTTCTTTGTACTTTTTGGGACGATTTTCACGTTTTTAAATTGAAATGCTGCACCAACTTTAGTAATTCCTATTCCCTGAGCTGCATCCATGTAGCAGGAGTATTTGCCAAAGCCGGGATGATTTGGTACAGGTTGACCACTTACTATATCTCCAGGAGCCTCTCCCATCCCTGCTGAATATGCTTTACAGTTATCACACCGTTCAGCCGCTTGTATTTCATTGGCTATTGCATCATAACAAACACTTGAAATACGTGTATCTTTTGGATTACCTTGTGGGTTTTTTTCATAAAATTCATTATAAGCACGGTGTTCAGCACATGAGTTTGGATCGCGCTTTAAGGGCGGCTCAGCGTTCGGAACTTTCTTTTGTAAATTGGAAGGCTGTTTTGCATTAGAAGAATTGTTCGTGGTTTTCGGATTTGCCTGGTTTTGATTTTCGCAATATTCTGTAATCTGTTTATTGTGAGCTTCAAGTAAATCATTAGTTTGCAGATCACGAAGGGCACTTGTAACATGGGGCTTATTCTTCGGAATGTCATATGTTGTTCTTGTTTCTTTCATTATATCTGCGGCTTTTACTAAATCGTTTGCAGCATCCTTCCCTACTTGTTCTACTAAAGGTTTTATTTGACATTCGAACCGATAATAAGTCGCCTTCTTAGATACAAATGTTTTCAATGAATTATACGTTTTGATGCCAGCATGTCCTCCAAGTGCATCACCACCAAACATCATTATCGCATCAAACACTTTGCCAGGGTCATAAGGATTTTTCCAGACCTCTGCAAATTGGCTTATAGATCCATGTAGCCTATTTTCATCATGAATGACAGTATCTGCTGCTGTAATTATTGCATCCATGGTTACCCCACCTGTAATACCTCCTGCATAAATCCCAGCGGGTCCAGCTAAGGAACCAGTGGCACCACCTAGAAATACTCCTAAAGTTCGAGATGCAGATTTCATAGCGTCATGTCCCCCTTCTGTGTCTCCAACGGCGTAGTGCACGACACCTTTGACGTGGCCAATCACAGGACATGCATCAACTATCCCCCTGATAGTTTGAACAAACTCAATTTGAGTTTCCTTTGCAGCTTCTGTATCGCCTTTAAGTAATTCTACTATAGATCGAATCTGGGAAGCTAAAGGACACTGCCTAGTAAAATTGTCTTGAGTCTTCCTTGCTCCTTCAGAATCACCATATATATATTGCACAAGAGATTTTGTCTGAGAAAAGATAGGTATCCAATCAGACATGTTGGGGGAAAAACATTGATCCTTTATATACCTAGAATCAACAGATGAAAAGAAATTTAGCGTTACTTATTTAAGATATGATGTGGTTCGAAGTGCTTAAATTATTCCCTTGTAACTCGTATGGACGAGATAAGTTAACGCTATTGTGAATATGTGAGAGAGGGTGTGCGAGAGTGTGATGCCCGTGTGTATGCAAGCTATTAGTTTGTCCTTTGTGCAAAACGGCAGCTACGTAAATTTCCTAAAGATCCATGTAGATTGCTTTCTTGATTTATAGGTATGCTCTTTGCTAAGGAAATTTTCAGTTTTGCAGGACCTTGTTGCACAGTATGACCATCACCATAAGGAATTTTGTATTTAAGGCCTTTTTAAAGCAGACTTGTAATCCTTAATCACTGCTTTAAAAAACGATTGGGTACCTAACTTCCCATTAATTATCTTTGGGAGGGGAACTTCATTTTGCTGGACTTAACTGTAACTTTTTGTTATTTAATCTTGTGAAAAAAAGCAATTAAATAATCATTAATATGTTTAAATACATAAGTTTATATAGAGATCTATGAAACTCAACCATACAACTTACGAATGAAAGATAGGGAGACAACGAACAGTACTCAATATCAAAGTCCTTAAAACAATTTAGGAGCAGAGCAAAGACGGACCTCCAAATCATCAGAGGTGGGACAAAGTATCATGGATGACCTTATACGAGACTGATGATATTCTTTTTTCATCAACTTGTTTGTCAAGAATTACCACGTTTGAGAAATTATTCATACGTTAAGCATGCTCTTGCGTATCGAATCAACTCCGTTTGCAGGTGATGAATGTATATCACTGCATAAGTAAGGTACATGAAAGTTGACGATGGAAAAGGTTAAGACATCACTTTTATCATAGAGTTTTTTTTGTTAGATTACAATTAACGTCTTTTAAGTCAAATATCCATATATGAAACGGATGTGTAAGACTGTGGTATCTTTTATCTCTTATTGACAATGATATATTGTATCGACATAAGAATAGAAAAAAAACCAATACGTCATCGGTAGATCTAAATGCCACAACAAGTCTTTTCTTCTTTTCACATGTTAGATTTTGCACAAATTCTCTGTTTCATATGAATACAAAAATAGGCCTGCTAATAACGGAGCGTAGTTTGTACCCACGGGAATTGCAATAATTAGGTGGAAGACCTTGTCTCCAAATACATCATATGTATCGTCAATCAGATATTCAAGAATTTTTTGTCAACTTCAGAGTGCTTGTGTGTGCACTGAGAATGTTTTTCAAATAATTTTGTCAAAGACGAATGACAGGTTATTAGTTCCATCTTATTGAAAAAGCAGCTGCCAATGATATCTATAAGCCTGGACATTAATTTATCGTGGGGAATGGTTATGTATAAAGTTGAAAATTTCCAATTCTCAAGCTTTTGATTTTAATTAATTCTTGTGATTTCATATTGTCCTTAACTTTCTTGGAATTCTAAAGTATCCACAACTGATTTACATCACCGTCACCAACACCAATAGTCACAAACACAAACATAAACTAGACACACTCACACTCACTCTTTTATTTTCTTTGTGTATTGCTCAAATGTTTTGTCTTTTATTTTTTTCTTTTCTTTTTATGTCTGTTTATCAATGTTTTTGGTTACACTTGTGTGTTTAAATGAACTTCTGTCTTTGTGAAACTTTAATGTGATATGTGTGCTCTTATGTGTATATATGTACATTTTATTATAAATATGTTTTTCATGTTTCTAGTCGGTAAAAGAGCTTTATAGCTCATGTTCTCTGTTATGTGTATGTAGTCCGACTATAAATAAAATTTACTTACTTACTTACTTACTTACTTACTCACTAACTCCCTTCCTCACACCCTAACACCCTCACACACACCGTCCCTCACACAAATTCACATACACCCACTTTACTGTGCCTCCTCTGAATTCATTGGACGGAACAAATATAAAGGCATTCAATCATGAATTATCTTGTTTTTCTCACTTGAGAAAAAAAACATATAAATCGCAATATGTTATGTTACGCAAAACTTATTTTTTAGTCTATATATATTAGTACAATATGATGGTTTTTAAGTCGAAGTGTAAGAGAGCTTATAGCGTATTTTGATTTTTACAGATCTCTTTAATATAATGACATGTTGAGTCATGGGATTTTTCATAGTGCGTAAAAAGAATAGTAAGGAGTACATTGTTTTCATTCTGTCAAAAATATCAGTTTGATATATACCTTTACATGTTGAAATACAGTGTATATCAATTTTACTCAATAAATATATTAGAATTATACATGGTTGTAAAATAATAAAAGAATGCATACCTTTTGATCTCGTATCCAACTTAAATTTCAGGACCTGGAAAAGGTAAAACAAAAGCCAAATCAATTCAATGTTCGAAGAAGACAAATGCATACAAAAATTTGAGGATTTAAACATTGATTGTTTTTCTTTGAATTGGAGGCAATAAAATTGATGAATTTATTTTTCTAAAAATATAAAAGTACTTAAACATAATACAAAACTATGTATTTATTATATTGGTGTACTTAACGACACTTAAGGAGAGAAGAATTCCCCTGGTACAAACAATATTTCCCTGGTCAGCACTTAATGAACATACTTATAAACTAGTGTATTAATATCATCATGAGTGACATTAGATTGCTTTCATAGTATACAGAGTAACAATTATTCTGTATCTTCCTTTCAGTAATCATTATTTTAAAGGAAGGAACTTGAGATATGCATTTACAAGGACTAGAAAGGTCGTGAGAAAAAATTGTTCAAACTGTTCACATAACGTTAAGTAAAAAAAAGACCAGTTTTCATATGTAATTTTGAACTTTGAACAAAAAAATAAAAAAATAAAAAATATTTTATTCCTTACGGAAACATCAGAGACTTTTTTTTCAAGATTTTTGTCAAATCTGAGATTTTAAGCCAAGAAAAAGATGCCAATCACCGCTTTATAATGTATGAAAACCCTTAAACATGGTTTTACGAAAAAAATTTCGGTTCATATATATATATATATATATATATATATATATATATATATATATATATATATATATATATATATATATATATATATATATATATATATATATATATATATATATATATATATATATATATATATATATATATATATATATAGGTATATGAGGTTGTTTGTGGGCACCGAGCTTCTAAGCTGGTTTGTGGGATCTCGCATTTCTACATTGCATAGCTATGACATATTCATGATTTAGGCGTTATATATGGTCCTTATATAATATATAATATAATTTTTGAGTTAATATTATAAATATTGTATATAATTGTGGGTCAAAACATTCATATATATAGAGCATTGTGGGATAAACTATATACATCGCACAATGCTCTTCATATATTAATTCTATGACCCGCAATATTATTTTATGCTATATAATTATATTATTTGCTGTAATTCACAATGAAAAGACATTAGAATTAATGTTTGATAAAATATCAATAAATATATTCATGTATGTATATTTACTAATGTACAAAGTAGAATAATCCATTAGGAACAGTTTCGCTGATTTCAATATAAAATTTTCATATTAAATAATGATTAATTTATAAGAATCTTAACAAGATATTCTTTGGGTATTCTCTCTCGCAATGTAATTCATACAATCAACTGCCCAACAATGTTATATTTATATAGTGACCCACAAACAGCGATGGTCACTACATTTATTATACATAGAGTATCATGTATAATCACATGCGGTATATTCGTCCCACAATTCATTATATACATATAAACAGTGACCCACAGTTTTAACTAACTGTAATATATCGATCCATCAATTTATTATTAATATACAATGTATATACAGGGACCCATAATAAGTTTTAATCAAGTGCAATGTATTTATTGCACAATCCGTTATATACATATATACAGTGACCCACAAACTGGTATAATTATACATTACCCCCTCCCCCCATTTTTTTTATATACATACATACAGTGACCAACGATCAGTAATATATTCATGTATTTTTTGTTCTCAAGATAAGGTAGAGATCGAGCGCCACTTTTTATTAATTGTACAGAATACTCGAAATACAGATCAGATTTATTATATAACGTTTATTGCAACCCAACTTTTTTCTATGTTGGATCTAGATACTTTTGTTTTCCTTTTAACGCATTTTCCTAGGCACACCTCAAAATATTTATATTAATCATACATGCAAATGCAAGCTTTGTTGTACAGAAACCGCTATGCACAAAATGTTTGTGTGGCGGTATATATACGAGGGTTGTCCGTTAAGTTCGTGGACAACATCAATAATTATTGACAAACATTGACAAAATATATCAAACTATTTTTTTCATTAAATTCATGTTTCATTTAATAAATATGCAAGTTTTCAACAAAAACAAAGCACAAATAGTTATACTTTTATCAGATACAAAAAAGACACTCATTCATACCCGGAGCTCTAAAACGGAATTTTTTTTACGTTACCCGACGTCAAAAGTTAAGTACGAGCACATTTAACTTTTCGCTACATAGTCACCGTGCAACTCAATGCATTTTTTAAGTCGCTTTAAACGGTCATATAAATGTGCACAAAATGTTCTGGTTTCATACATAAAATAATATTTAACAATGCCTGCCTAATATTCTGCAATCGTCCAACCTCTGTCCGTCTAAAGACGATTTTTAAGGAAAATAAGGCAAAGTCAACGAAGTTCATTTTTTATAAATTCTGTATTTTTCAATTCACATTTAGTAAAGGATTAGAAATAGGCTAATAATAAATATCAATGACATCACTTTTATTTAATTTTAGCTTGTCCACGAACTTTCCGGACAACCCTCGTATGTTTCCTTTATTTTTTGTTTAATGTGACGTATAGGTCCGATGGGTCGAGTGTTTAAATATTTGTATTAAATATTTTTGATATGATTGTATTGTATGATAACACATGCCGCTATAATAAACAATTTACGTACTTATTTATCCAAAAATTCTTTATAATATGTAAACATTGACCCTCAATCAGTTATAATCACGTGCGATAATTTATCCCACAATTCATTTCATATTTATCAACATTATCTCACAATCAGTTTTAATCACAATATATTTATTCCACAAAATTTTCAGTATTACTTTATAATATCTTTCGGTTCATATCAAATAATGATTCACTGCGATACATTATTTATAAGAATCGTAGTTATATATTCTAGGGATATCCTCTCAGTATTATTTATACGATCAACTGCCCCAAGATGTTATATATACATGTATATATATATTGTGACCCACAAACAGCGATAATCATTACATTTATTATACACAGAGTGTCGCACAATCAAATATAATCACATGCGGTATATTTATCCCACAATTCACTATATACATATAAACAGTGACCCATAGTTTTAACCACCTGCAATATATTTATCCCACATATATATGTGACCCACAATCAGTTTTAATCAAGTGCAATATATTTATTGCACAATCCGTTATAAATTTGTATACAGTCACCCACAAACTAGTATAATCACATGCGGTATATTTATCCCACAATTCACTATATACGTATATACAGTGACCCATAGTTTTAACCACCTGCAATATATTTATCCAACAATTCTTTATGTACATATATACAGTGACCCACAATCAGTTTTAATCAAGTGCAATATATTTATCGCACAATCCGTTATAAACTTGTAAACAGTGACCCACAAAGTAGTATAATCACTACATTAACCCCCCCCCCTATTCGTTATATGTACATACAAACAGTGACCCACAATCAATTATAATCACGTGCAGTATATTTATGTATTTTTTTTTCTAAGGATAAAGTAGAGAACGAGTGCCACTTTTATTGAATTGTACAGAATACTTCAAATACAGTTCAGATCAGACTCACAGCGATAATCATTACATTTATTATACATAGAGTGTCACACAATCATGTATAATCACATGTGGTATATTTATCGAACAATTCATTATTTACATTAGGGATAGCAATCAAATATAAAATTGCTAATTGGTTAACCGCAACACGGTCCGACCGATTAACCGGTTAATCGTATCAAAAGTACATTTTTTTGACAATTTATTTTTTCAAGTAGATTGCTTGTACATTGTATACACAAAAAGACTGAAAATAACGAAAGTTCAAAAAGTTTCACTTATAAGAATTAGAAAACTAAAGATAATTTTTTATATAAATTTTATCGGACAAGAAACATTTTAGAAAAACACGAAAAAGGCATAGAAAAATTATCGACAACTTTCAGAGCAGATTCTCAGAAGATTAACAAATTGCTTGTTGAATTGGATAGATAACTGAAAACGAAATATATACCAATTAACAGAGGATAGAGGGATTCATTTGTAATTATAAAAGAATGATATAGTACCATCGGGGTAATGACACTTGATATTTTCACAGTGATTAACACTACACAAGTTCAAGTTCAAGTTCTTTATTGACTTTGAGCATTGTAGCTCATCAGTACAAACAAATACAAACATGACTGTACAGGCTTACAGGAGAATATGATAATTATGAACTGACCAATTGTCCACAGTGTCTCAATTCGGAGATCCATAATTACCTCCAAATAAGCTTAAAGAATTTGAATAAACGCTAAATTAGCAACACTATGAGCAGAAACAAAAAAAAAAATAAAATGCACTTTAAGAAAATGTTGTACAATTTTACATTATATTTTATTTTTCCAACTAACCGATTACATATTTTCTAACAGATTGCCATCGTTCCGACCGATTAATCTGTTAAGGACTGCCATCTCTAATACTGTAGACGTACTTTTTTTCCGCGGGGTCATAACTCCGCGGAATCTCAATTTCTGTTTAATCCGCGGGTAGAAAATTACGCGGATTTTCTTTACTGTCACTATATGCCTTACATTTATATTAAGTACGCTTGGACAAATTTCCGCGGATTATCTGTGACTGCGTACATAGCGTTAATTAATACCACGCGGAAAAAGTACTTCTACAGTATACATATACAGTGTATACAGTGACCCATAGTTTTAACCACCAGCAATGTATTTATCGCACAATTCATTATGTACATATATTATATACAGTGACCCACGATCAGTTTTAATCAAGTGCGATATATTTATAGCACAATCCGTTATAAACTTGTATACAGTGACCCACAAACTGGTATAATCACTACATTAACACCCTTCCCCCATTCTTTATATATACATACAAACAGTGACCCACAATCAGTAATAATCACGTGCAGTATATTTAAGGAATCACTGTCTAGTTAGCATAGTATGCCAGGGCATCAACAATAGTGGGAAACATAAGATAATTTGCATAGCGTTTCCCATTATTGTTGATGTCCCTTGCATACTATACTACATGTAACTAGACAGTGATTCCTTATATTTCCATTTCATTGTGAAATAATATAGTAGATTTAGACTTTAAAAATGCAAACAAACATTTAAACTACACAAGGATTCCAATACCAATTTCAATAGTTCTCGCCCACTGACATCAAACATAACGGCAGCTGCACGAGATTTTCATGCATATTTGTCCTCCTTAGCGTCAGACTCAGAGACAGATGCGCACGAGATTTGCATGCAATATTAGGCCTCCTTTGCTCCTGACCTATTGACCTGCCTCATTTACATTCCGGTAGAATTATCAAGAAATTAATTCCGCTAACTTTCAAAGAGTTATCACAGAGAGAAAAATTAGAAATGGAAATATTTAGAAGTAGAGAACAATTTCTATTAAATCACGTGCAATATATTATTCAAAACTTCACAAAATGCATATATACAGTGACAAACAATCAGTGAAAACCACATTCAATATATTTATCCCAAAGCCATTATATACCTACATGTATATATACAGTGACCCACAAACTCAGGTATAATCACTTCATCACACCAACCCCTTCAATTCTTCATATGCATAATTATACAGTGGCCCGCAGTCAGTTTAAATTACATGAAGTATATTTATAAAACAATTTATTATACATGCATACATATATTCAGTGACAAACAATTTATTTAGTTAAAACCTTGTGCAATATATATATCCCATATTTCAGTATAGGCATATATATAGTGACCCACAAACAATAGGTTTTTACAGAATGCGCATTTAAATATAGCGAATCTCAGATTGGTATGTATGTAAACTCAATTTATTCATCCCATATATATTATACAAGCATATATATGTACAGTGACCCACATGTAAAGTAACTATAGTTGTCATTTTATAATATGCAAAAGTTATGACCAAGGTAAAACTGCTTAATTTTGAGGTTGTGAATGCCTTTAACCTAATAAAATAATCCAAACAAAGTCAAAAATTTAACTCATTTTTTCAACGTCTTTTTTCGCTTCTTATACATGTATTTACCATGTTGACCATCGAAATTCAGCGCAGCACAAACTTGATCTTAAACCATTATGAAAAATTAAAAATGCCATAACTCTGTCAAAAATCAATGAAGCGAAACGACATTTTATCTTGATCTGTAACTCATCAAGATACACTCACATACTAAAATTCAGCTCAATATCTGGCAGCGTGTAGAAAAAAAGTGCAGAAAACCAAGTAGGACAGACTGACAGACAGACAAACAGGGACGAACAGACAGACGCAGATGAAACCTATAGTCCCCTCCAATTTCACCGGTAGGGGACTAATAATGGTTATCTAACAACATGCAAAGATATGATAAAAGGTTGATATAAAGTCTGGGTACAGAACTGATCACTCAATTATTGAACTTCATATTTTATTTTCAGAGTTTAAGATTGGTAAAGGGTTCTGGAAGATTAATAGCTCTCTCTTAAAAGATAAAAGCTATATAAGTTTATCTAAAGACACAATAAATAGGATTAAACATCAGTATGCAGTTACACCATATAATCGTGTAATGATTAAGGACATAGAAAACACAGAAAATAATTTTATAATTGATGACTAATTCTTCCCTAGAACTGCTACTTCTTGAGATAAGAATTAACACTCTAAAGTATCAATCTAGAAAGAAATAGGAAAGAGAATGAGAAGAAAATCTTTTAGAAAAAAGAAATACAAGAATTAGAAATCATCAGAAATTTCAGTGATTCTCACAAAACTGATGAAAAACATTATACTGCAAAATCTAAATTTGAAGAATTTAGAAAACATATAAATGGTCTGTTTGTAAGAACAAAAGCTAAATTGGTAGAATATGATGAGAAACCTAAAATATTTTTCTTGAGTCTAGAAAAGATCTATAGAAATTACATCGATAACACAGTAAGAATATTTGTTTATGGAAACGGTTTAAAAATAGACTTGCAACAAGAATTTCTTAAAGAAATTGAAAATGTTTATCTTAATCTATACTCCTTCTGTGATTACACTTGTTTAGATATAAATTTAAATAATTTACAAATTAAGGACAACATTCACTGGAGTCAGCTTCCAAATTAGAGGGTCTGTTAACCAAGGAAGAAGCATCACTTGCATTGAAAAATATGAAAATGTATTGTACAAGACTTAAGAATATCTTAAATTTGGCTGTGATTATTGGATGGATTTAAGATTTATATAAAAATGCCAGATTACAATGAAGCACATGAAGTGGTTAAATTTTCCTTTTGGATGAAACGTTCTGAGTCATGTTTTGAACGTCAATTACAACATTATGACACGCCTATATTTTTAGAAAGGAGAAAGAAATATTCGGCGTAATATTTTAAGACACCCCATTCTTCGCGACAAGCAATATGAGTTACACTGAAATGGAGCTTTAAATAAATTAGAAGAGAGAGTTTGAGACTCTCAGCTTCTGCAAAACACAAATTGCAACGAATATGAACATATTTTTTAGCTTATCATATCTATTGAAGTTACCATAACACATGTTTCGGTCGAACACGTGTTTACTCGGTATTTATTTAGACCGTCAATTTCATTGGCTATTATATTTATGGAAAACCTGAGCCACAGGTATTCGAATAAACAAATTGGCCATTTTATCCATTTCTAAAGAAATGGGCGTGTCATAAGATGACAATAAACGTTCTAAAGATAGCTCAAAACGTTCCATTCGAACGGAAAATTTTACCACTTCAATGCGCTTCATTTTATATTCTCCCTCACTTTGTTCGTCCGAATATAAATTAATTCTATTCTAAGTAATAATAAGAAAGACCATTTTAGGAGTGCTACTCGCTATTACCTTTAATCAATTGTCAATCAAATTTATGATATTTATTTACACATATTATTTAGTCAACTAAACATGCATAAATCAGTATTTCGACAGACAATCTTTTTTGTGAAATTTCATTATTTGGCGTGAATATACGTGAATCGAGGTTATAGCGAGAGTCGATAAAGAATGCGTATGACCCAATGTATTTATAGTTACCTAGTCACGTGATCTATGAGTAATTTTAGCAAGTAAACAACGAAATGAATTTTATGTATGTGTTTTGCAGAATGGTATTTTCCCAGACTCTTTTTCATAGGTAGAGAGTGTCGTCAATGACACCCTGTCTCACCATACATTTTAAATCTTTGTGTCGAGATAATTGGTCACCTTATTAGACCAAATAAAAATATAAAGGGTATAAAAATTTGTATAGAAACAGTCTGCTTATTGCAATCTGCAGATAATACAGTGATATCTTTAGATGGGTCTGAAAAGAAGTTTTAAGAGTGCACAGTTTTCAATTATGATGATGGTGGCTTTAGAATGCCATTTGCCAACATTTATTAAATCACTTAAGCTCACTTGCATCAGGAGGTTGATATATACGGTCTTTACCTAGAACATTTATGGAACTTACAGGCAATACCGGTATAATTAAAAAAAAAGACATTTACAGTTTGGATCAGAATATGGCTTATTTTTTAGTAAAACAACAAATAACATGTTTTGGAAATAAGTTCTTTCTAACTATAAAGAATTTATTAATTTATTTGAACCTGAAAATATTCTTCACGTCATGAAAGAACCTTTATTGTTTACATGTAACAGTAGTATCAGAGTACAAAGTTAATCTGTTTTTACGAACAATTACAAGCAAATTGTTTTCATATTGTGTCTGATCTATTGGATACCGAAGGTAATTTGTTATCCTTTAATTCTATTTCCATTAATTGTTTTGTTTTAATCCCATTTACTTATTATGAAGGGCTTAGACTTTCCATTTTGAAAAAAAAACAAAATGGGCCGAAGTAAAACAATGCAGAACCTATACCTACAGTTCTTCATATTTGCGATGGAAGAACTTTTTATAAGCTTTAATTGAAGCAAAATTACATTATTGTCGTCCTGTGCATTATTTATTTCTTATATTAATGCTATATATTCGACGGTACAGAAACATTTCTTGCGACACATTTTAAAACTTTTACTTTGGTTTAATCATAAGGGTTTAAATTATATAAAAATTAATCATAATAACGCATTTTAATAGCAAAATAATTCTCTCAAATATACAGCTCATATTGCTTTATTGTTGAAAAATGTTTTTGCTTCCGTCCAAAAGATTATAGAAGAGCCGTTGGGTGTAAAGGAAAAGGAGACTTGCCATCTACTAGTTCACGTCTTAGGCAGAAATAGGACCATTCAAAAATATTTTTGCTGTTGGGAAATCTACAATACATCAAGTGTGCGAGGCAATTATAAAATATCCGCTTGAATATTATACAATAAATATTTTTTCCAGTATAATGAAAAGGGTGGGAAATTATAACAGTGACCTATCTCAAAATCTTTGAACAATACAAATATGTTTAAAGGAAAATAATACGAACCCCTGGACATTCAAGAAGGGATCATATGCCATGGAGTTACTTCCGAATGCTTATTTTCACTAGTTTATTGAAATTCCTGCAACATTAATTTTTAAATGAGTAGCTTGACTGAATTAAAAACAGAGAGGGGTAGAAGAAAGTCATCAAGAGCTAAATGATAATGGGGCCCGAGCGATTGATGGAATGCATGTTCCTATCATTGCTCCGGAACATTCCCAAGAAGAGAACTTGCATAGTAAGGACACTACTTATTGATCCTACATGGCACTTCTTTGCGACCACAGCTATATCTTTAGAGACATAAACATACGTTTGCCACAGATAGTTTTGCTTTCTAGCCGCCAAGTCTCCCGCGTGGTGCAGTGGTTAGGGCGTCTGCTATAGAGTCGGGAAGTAAGAAGTTTATCTTTAAGTCGTGAGTTCGAGTCCCATTGTTGGACGTGGAGTCCGGTCCTTCGAATGAGACCTTATATAAACAGAAGTACCGTGCCGCAGTAGGTGCTTGCATGAAAAAGATCTCTCCCTGCTCAATAGCCCTAAGTGCCGAATATCGGACAAAATTTGCAGCTCTCCACCAGCAAGTGATGAGTGAAAAATTCTGGAGAGGGACGTTAAACGATATACAATCAATCAATCAGTCTAGCATCAATGTTTACGGACTAACATTTTACAATTCAATGCATACACAACCGAAACAACACTTAAAATGGAAATTTATAAAATAAACAAAACAAAATAAATACATAAGTAAATCTGCTGTGTGTTCATACGACATAATTTATACACATGAACTAATAATATATGCTACAAAGTGTATGCAAAAGTTAATTTGCACCTAGTCCTGACCAGGTGTAAATTTACTCAACTGTCCAGAATTTGCATATGAGTATATCAGTTCATACGACAAAAATTGCACATGTAAGTAAATTTACTAATGTGTAAAATATACTGAGGAATGCAAATCATGTCATATGAATGGAGTATAAGCGTTATAACAAACCTGTATGAGTTACAAAATGGACAAGAGATTTAGGTTTGCAGAATGACTCTAACTGAAAAAAAAACAAACTTTTTTTCAAACTTAAAATACTTGAGCCAAGATTCAAAACTGTAAGATCATACATAGGATTCATGGAACTTGTACCTTATTGTTTTTATCTAAAATTAAAGATAAGCCACTGTGCTCTGTCTGTAATCTAGAGCAGAAAACTTTGAAGCATCTTTTTATTACTCACGGTCTTTCTGTTAAGGGAATACGTAATTGTTTAGAAGAATGGATTTTACAAAAAAACTGGAAAAGATATTAACTTAGACCGAATTTCTGTTATGTAAGGTATTTCTCGCAAAGAAAGCACATCCTCAAATGTTATTATCTTGCTTGTAAAACAGCATGTATTCCAAAATTCTAGAAATTGTAAACCTTTGATATTCAACGAAGTTAAAAATATACCATGTAAATACTATAGTTTTTAAAAATACTTGCTTGCATTAAATATATGGAAGACACCAAGTTCAAAAAGAGATGGCTATTGTTAGACAATCTATTTGAATAATAATCAGCTTTATAACATTCATAAAGAAACATTGTAATTTTTACTTTTGTTTATTTATTCCTCTTTTTTCTTGTAGTGATAGTAAACATAATGTAATATGTATACACACATACATATTCGTGTGTATATTGAAAAAAAACTTTTTTGTATATTATACATAATATATAGGTGATACTGAAATGGATGAGCGTGGTGAAAGACTCAGTGAGGGAATGCTTAATAAAAATACGCAATGATTATTATTTTATGTGCGCAATAAATATACAGTTTTTTCTACTGGTGGCATTGTAGCTCTCCAGTCTGCCAATATATTTTTTTTTCGGAGAGCTACAGTTCTGCAGATAGGTAAGAGAATCAGAGAAATCTAACATACACCCCTCGCCCCATCATGCCTGAAGATTTTAAAAAATCCAATATTGCATAATGCGGTTTGGTTTTGTTTTTATGAAACACATTTCTTAAGATTTTCCCTAATACAAATTGTATGGTAACAATTGTCAGCCCTTGTTTTGCGGTTGAGAAGGGTACGTTAAATCCACTTGTTACTGGGTATGTCATATCACATTTTAATTTAAACACACGTTTACAGTGTAACGGTTGTGTATATTAATTGTTAAGAATATCTGTTTATGAAATGGTAAACAATCTGTATCACATGTTTACCCCTTTATCCCACAGGTACATGTGGACAGGACCCCTCCCCCTTCGATATTCAACCCCAGGGCTTGCTGGATATTTTTTTCACTAATATATTTATCAAACTTATTCATCATGTGTATATCTAAGGAAAAATATTGGGAAAAATCCAAAATAAACGTTCAACCACAAATAAATACCCCACTACACATTTTAATGGAAACTATAATGGGGTCTGTTAGGGTGATGGATGAAGTTTCTGTGTGTATGGAACGAAACTTTTGGGTATTTCTCACTCCTCCATGGCACCTGATCCCACCTCTGCTATTTTAGAGGTTCGTGTTTGCTCTGCTCCTCTCCTGCTTTTGTTTCGTTTTATGAACATTGATATTGAATACTGTTTTTTATCTCTATATACTTCATTATAGCATGTTTCATCGATTTTTCCCAATTCGACATTGCCTTTGTTCAATACATTAGATAAACATTTTTTTTTATCAAAAAGCTTTTCATTTTCAACTGAAGACTAAAAAATGTCTTGAAATATTGTCTATTAAGAGATTGGGCGATTGTGCGCTTTTTTAAGATGTTTTCTTTTAATGTTTTTTTTCTCTCTTTTTTATTAATACAATATACACTTTAAACGTAACGTTTAGTTGTGACGCGTTGATACCCCTTATGTAAATGTTTTAATCCAATTTGAAATTATTTCATTTAGATAATACTCAATGAAATTTTCAATTTTGAATAGATTTATTTTGACGCATCTTTCGGTAAATACAGGTAAAACTGTATTTAAGAATATGACGCCAAATATAAAAGATATGGACACGATGACATTACTTTTTGATAAACACTACAGCATGTAATTCGCAATACAGTTAAGGTTACAAATGGAAATATCGGTGATTTTTTAACATAAAAATTACATATTTTATAGGGATAGGCGATTCTCTTTACTTCAATGATATATAAAAATTTAATTTAGTTCAAATCTTTATGTTGAGGACATTTAGATTTTTTTTATCTAGACATGTCACATGATGTCGAAGTCACATGATTTTAGCAATTGTACTTGCGGTTTAGAGGTTATCTATAAATTCCAATTTTGCAAGGGCATAACTTCAATGTAAGTTAAAAATCTTAGTTTAATCTATAATCCTTTTCAACACTGTATGTAGGTTGTGAGAAGTGCTGCGAACCTATATAAATTCCCTTATTGAATTGCTGAATTGAATGATTTGGACGTCAGATTGAATAATTTGATGGTCAACAACAATAAATATAGCTATATGTATTTTTTTTATTTTCAAGATTTCATGAGTTTTGCAGAACTTTTTAAATATCTTAATGCTTCTTGAGTTTATGTTTAAAAATTCGCAAGATACATTGAGGGTATGCCCTTGCAAGAAATTGATTTATTAGTGCCCTTCTATTTTTTGCAAAACACAGTGGATATCAGCTAGTATTTTAGCCTCTAATTGAATATTCTAGTGAACCTTTGATTTACGGATATATATTGTGTTTACTAGCTCATTTTTAACTCTTTGGGTTTATTTTCCCCCTATACTAGAAATACTATTGTCTCTAAGAATGCAATTTAAATTAACCTATCAATTCTTAAAACAAGTGTAACTAGATTGATATATTTCTATTTAAAATGCTTAATATTAACAAGATTTATTTTCGCGGCCCAGTCTTTCCTATCAAAAGTTCAAAAAAATTCAAAACTCAAGCTGAGAAAGTTGATTTATTTTCTAATTATCGGCCGCAGGAGCCGCCGATCTATTTGTGGCTTTGTTAGAAAGTGCACATGGGGAAATGAGATGCTTTTTTTCATTCGGTAAAGTGATTATGGAACGATAACATGTATACAATCATGATTAAAATATTTTAAAAACTTGCTTTAATGTAAGTTTTAATTGTTATTATATTTCAATTTAATTATCATTTTGCATCAGATAATTTATAATTTATGGTTATATAAAAAGGGTACTCCCCATTCTTGAGTGTAAGATACGAACGGAAATCGTCATGATTTTCCGGATGATAATGCCGTGGTTCAATGTAAGGTGTATGAATAAAAAAATTAAAAAGGTGTTCAACTAGTAAAAAATTGATTGAATTTGCTACAGCTGAGAATGACACATAGATTACTTTTATACATTTTGCAACGCACCATGCAGCATAGCCAACTCTGCAGAAACCATAGCTAATGCATTTTAAATTGACAAAAATCAAGGTATCAGCACCTGGTTTATCTTGAGAGGCCTACGTCTTCATTTTGATGACAGTAATTTCTTAATTTAATCAATGACTTTTTTTTATATCGATAAATCTAGTTGATTCCAGAAAGTGCACTAAAATATTGTATTTAATCTTTAAAAATATTCATTTATTTTGCTTCAAAGACGGTCTGAAGTAAAATTTCACTTTAATTTTAGCTTTGAATAACTTGTGCTTTTCTTGCATGAATGCTTTTTAATTTGTGAAAGTGTTTTTTTTTTTTTTTTTTTTTTTTTTTTTTTTTTTTGTTTTTTTTGAAATGCTAAATTTTGTTACCGGCCGATTTGCATCAATTTTATTTGTCAATTTATGAAATTTAATTCAATTAACCAATTAATATGAAGATCTAGACACCTTTAGCCTATAGCTAAAGCTACTTACTCTAGTGCAACTCTAAAGTTTAGTGCAAATATAATTTGCTCCGTGCTTGAGACTTAATCCAAAATACCCAGTTTAAGGCATATGAATGATTAATTTCATATTGCTGTTTACTGAATACTCTACGGTATATGAAGGGAAAATTGAATACCCTTATTATTAAGGTAAATAAAGGGAATTTTTTTTTACAGTTCTGTTGTGCTTTGATAGCTCAAAGTGAGGCAAAATGCTCATTATTAAAATAAAAAAAAAATCAAATTTATAGTTTAGTGTTTGTATTCCTTAAAGAGTCATTGACCAGATTTGCAACAGGATTTGTCATGGTTTTACAGGAGAGTACCATATTTCACATATCCCCATTTTTTTGTTATAGAAAAATATGATCATACAAAGCTAAAACCTATCTATTATGCCTTTATGACTTTTATTAAAAAGTTTCAATAGATCAACAAAACAAATGAAACGAAATCAAACTGTTAAAGTCTCGTAACAATGGTACAATATTTAACACACATCCTTACAGTACATTCAGTACTTTGACTACTGCAGACGTGAAAGCGACGCAATATTCTCGTGAATGCTAAATGCCATTTGAAGACTATTCATTTTGGCATTGTGTATGTACCTTCTTCAAGCTTAATATATATATATATTTTTTTTTGGGGGGGGGGGGTGTCAACACGGCCTTAAAACGGCTTAGCATGTATGGCTTGTAGCTTTATATTTCTGCGCTTGAACCTCCTCCCAGTAGCGAATCAGGGATTGTTTACGCTTCACTCCTAAAAAAATGATTAGTTGAATTAAATCTTCCTTTGACTCCCTTAGGTTTAATGAAATAAAAAGTTAGGGAGCTCACATACCCCACGCTCCCCCAAAAGTCGAGGTGCGGAAATTCCCGGAAAAAAATTAATGAATTTCCTGTTAATATGCACATCTACATATTGTGTCCTTAAATATCTGAAAAGTTTGACAAAATTCTGTGCAGTGGTTAATGAGGAGTTGCGCTGACAAACTATATATTCAAGAAATGGCAATAATTTTAAGAGTTAAAGTGCGGAAATTCCCGGAGAAAATAAAGGAATCAGATTTTCCTGGTAAATTGCACATCTACACACTGTGTCCTAATTATCTGCAAAATTTGACGAAATTCTGTGAAGTGATTTATCAGGAGTTGCGCTGACAAAAGAAGTACTGACGGACTAACACTCTGTCTGACTGACGGACAGGTCAAAAACATTATACCTCACGCAACTTGTTGGGTGGGGTATAATTATTCCTGTTATCTATAAATCAAATTATATCATTTTATGTAAAATCAGCCCATGCAGTTTAACTTTACGTTTGATCTAAACAAAAATCCAATTAGGCAAAATCCAAAGTATATTAACGTTTTCGACCCGACCTAAAACTTCAAACTTCAAGAGCTACACTTGAAGTCAAACTTACTTCATTCCAAAAATTTAAACATTGCCACAATTCAACTCCATAGAATTTTCCATGACCTTACCGTTTTATCGAATCATCGAGAAAGGAGGAGGAAGTAAACAACTAAATATTTAATTATATGCAAATAATTCCAATCTTCATTTTATTTATTGATTCCCCGTGTTTTGATTGGATGAGAGCAAATTTTAGAAAAAAAAGTTTGTCGTTAATATCAACATGACCATGGTCAAGGACGAATTTTTCTGAGGTATACTCTTACTTACGATATTTGTTGACTTAAACAACATATTCGATGAGTTTTTATAAGTTTATTTATTGACTGTTTTGACTATTTAAGCTGAATTCTATCGAAATTCATCTCGATCACGTTTTCTTGCAGATTAAAGTATTCCCACGCTGTACAAAAATAATGCATTGTATGGAGTCCTCAGAGAAAAATAATTTTAATATTTTTTTTTTAAATTCGTAATTTGAATTATAAAATGAAACGTTCTTTTTAAAAAGTTTATCGATGTGGAAAGTCTTGACATTTTACTTACAGACTTAATATAGAAGTGCTTCGGGTCGTGAGCTGCATATGGTGGGATATTCTGTGAATTACAAAACACAAACAATATTTTTACATGGTTGTTGACGGAGATGGTCTGTGGGTATGTCTTATTTCTGTGGGTATGTCTTATTTCTGTGGGTATGTCTTATTTCGCTTATTTCAGAAATGTGCGACGTCAAACTTGGGTTTTCCCGTACTCGAGAAATGTAAACATGACACGTTTTTCTCATACTTTCTACTGTCACATACATTAAAGCAGATATATCAATGGGTTTCTAGACTTATTTTTTAGATAATAAAAGTAGAGTTTCGTTTTTGTCACTTAATATCTAAAAAATAAGTCTAGAAACCCATTGATATATCTGCTTTAATGTATGTGGAACATACTAAATTAGGAATATACAAAATAAAAAAAAATAAAAAAATGAACGACAGGTGTTTTTTCACCTAAAGGTCCTTCTTCCCATTAATCCTATAATGGACCTATATTATCCGGAATGATAGGTTGAGACATATTTTAAGGTTAAATCCTTGGAATATCCTGCGTCTCTTGATACTTTGTTTCTGTAAAACAACGTAAGGTTTGCCCTTGCGTCGATGCAATTTTGTATATGTTCATTTCAAACTCGTGTAGAAGAGGTCGATGACGTCATACTATGAGGTCATAATTTGTACTGGCTACCGCATGTCGTAGATACCAAGAATGAATAAGAAAACAAGTCGTAGTTTTTCTTTGCGGTATATAAAGCAAATTTGGGGTTTTAATCAGATATTTTGCATATAAACCTCCAAACGTAGTCTTTACTCACTTATGAGGGCTCAAATGCGACCGGTCCAGGGGATATTTATTTATTCTAGGCATTTGATCCAGCCTCTTTATGGTTCTGTTTTAGATTTCCACGGTACTTTATCTTCACCCTTTTAA
Source organism: Saccostrea glomerata (assembly GCA_003671525.1). Lineage (NCBI taxonomy): Eukaryota > Metazoa > Mollusca > Bivalvia > Ostreida > Ostreidae > Saccostrea > Saccostrea glomerata. The sequence goes on from PRKT01000994.1 coordinate 35,600, forward strand.
CATAAAGAAATTTAAATATGGATGAATGATCGAGAAAAGGCAATACTATAATTTATTAATAATTTTAAGTACAAATACTTACCAATATTTTCCTCTTTCTCTCATAAAAAAGTTAATGCTAACAAAAGGCTACTTATAAAAGTCCAAGGTCAGACTTACACAAAAGACTAATTGAAACATTTTTTTGAAAGCTCTAATGATGCAAAATAAGCTCAATTGTAATGCACTTTGAAATTTCCTCTTAAATGTAAGTTTCAGTGTGTTAATTATTTAAAAACATGATATAATTTTACTTAGTTATTCTTGTGAAAGGAGCTCCTTCTGTGTAAGTAAAACAGATTTTTTTCAATGTATTTTCCCTGAAAATCATAAGACCTTATCTGATTTTACTTTTGCGAATTGTTTCCTCTCTTAGTAAGCTGAAGCATGTTTTCCATATAGCAAAAAACCGGAACAATAACAACTAAATGTGTGATGTTCACCGTTCCTCAGTACTGATTGTTTAATCTATCGTTTTAGGAAAACTTACAAATTTAAAATAATATCGAAGATTCCCTAAGATTTTCACTAATTCCCGTGAGATAATGTATTTAGTTTGTTCTTCTGCCGTTTTTGGTATTATAATGGGTGGATTATTGATTTATTGGAGAGGGGAAATCCGTATTTTCAGCTTCGGTCAGCTATCATATGAGAAAAGAAATGCAATTACTTTGTACGGCACTACTCCTAGACTTTGATGAAATACTTGTAAATATCTTGTTTTCTGTACTATTTTCACCAAATTCAAGGTTTGATATTTAATTTGGGGATACACAATAACTGAATATTTTATGTTTTTAGAATATAGATGTCCAAGGCTAGGTCAATCCCCTTTTTGAGACAAGAATTTACTCTAGAGAAAGAGCTCATAATTATTTTTTTTCAATAATTGTATTGTCAATGTCATCTTTTTTATATTTGCTTCCTTTATCATATTAAATAACTTACAGATAAATAATTTTATTTTTCACTTAGCTATGTTTTAAGGTATGTGAAAAGAAAAAAACAGCATCTCACAGGATTCAAACTTTATCCAAAGCTCAAGGTTAGGCATTATACTGAACACGTTAACCACTACGCTACGAGGGCTTCTTGTCATCGATGTATGTCAGTGTGCTTTAGATTAATGAATTCGTTGAATTAAATATCTTTTCATTATTGATTAAAGGTGTGCACAATTACATTCTGATCAATGTAATTTTTTTTAACAATCCTCGTAGTTAAAGTTGTGTTCATTTTTCATGAAAACATTCAACAATCAATATATTTTTTTTTAAATCTACTCGTTACTTACGTTACTTTTACCTAAGGGTCTTTCAACGCTTGACTGGAATGCTGTTTCAGAAAAAATTGTGGAGTTATTTCGACTATATCCGAAAACTTGGCCTAGATCAAAAATATATTTCAAGATAGCGTCGAAATTTTAGTTTATATAAAAAATATACAGTTTGTAAACCCAGAAAGACCAGGTTGGTTTGGGGATGGTGGATCATAAACAAACCGAAGGTGCATACCTTTCTGTTTTGAAATATATAACTGGGTTTGTAATATTTATAAATGATTATTTTTGGGGTTTCACTTATTTTTTCAAATGGCACACAAGATAAATAAGTATTATAATATAATTTGAGAGAAAAAAAAAGATTTTTATAATGTATGATGGGGTATTTTTTTGGAACGATTATTTTAGGTTCTTTACGATGTTTCCCTATGGCACACATGATGAATAAATGTTACAGTATTAAATATAATTTGTGAAGAAAAAATTGTTGAAAATCTTAAGGGGGTCTTTTCAACAAATACCTCTTGTTAAACCAAAAGTTTTCTTTTTTAGCTTTACTTGTAACAACTGCGAAAAGAATACATTGGTCAAGCTGGAACCCAATTAACTGCCCGCGTGCGCGTCCGTTGCCAACAAATCAATAATGTGAGATCTAAAACAACATATATCATTTGTTTTCATACCTTCTCTTCCCTTAGTGTTTCAACAAAAGACATTTTGTATCTTATTAGATGGAAAAAGACTCTAAGAACAAGGAATATTTCAAATTTCAAGCATCTTCGCGTCGAATTTCTTTTCAAAGATTGAGAGAAAAATAAAGAATGAACTTTCTTAACACCCATTAGAAGAAAAAAAATAGTTTTCTTAAAAAATGGAATAGTAAGTCTTTAGAAAAAATTGCATTTTTAAGGTTTGACATGTATATGCATTATTATATATTAAAGTTACATAATTATAAATCAAATAGATCGGAAACATGTTTTGAAATGAAAAATATTAATTCTAATTCTCTTCGGTGGTACAGTGCTGTTTATCTTTTAAATATACCTTGTACTCACCGTTCACGGTAGCTCAGTCGGTAGAGTGCTCGCTCCGTGATCGTGAGGTCGTGAGTTCGTATCTCGGTCGCGACTGACCTAGTCGTTAAAATTGGTAGCAACTATTCCTTCGCCATGCGCTCGGCACTTTGAAGTGGAAGTTGGGGTTCCTTCGGATGAAACCTTAAAAACCGAGGCCCCCGTGTCAGCAGCAGGCGTTGGCACGATAAAGATCCATCACTGCTCAATGGCCCTGAGTGCCGAGTAAAGGTCAAAATTTGAAGCCCTTCATCGGCACACCGTGTATTGTAAAGTAATTATCGTATCGTTTAAACTACGTCAACGTCTATGTCACATTTGGGTAAAATTATGGAACATTTAATTAAAGAGCAACAATCTTTCCTACTTGTTTAAGGAACCTAAAGATTTTAACACTTTTAATTAAACAGAAAATCAACAAGTAGTATACCTGTTAATTTCTAGCTAAAAACTTTTGCAAATCGAATACAAAGTCAGATCGTGTGACCACCACAATAATCGAATTTAAAATCATAAGATTTTACCAAAATCAAACAGCTTAAAAACTTAAGACTTTTCAACTTTTTACACAACAATTACCAACAATATACAGTTTATTATTGAATCAAATGCTGACTGACGCTTTTCATACTAATTGGTAGCGCATTATTTATACACTGAATTGACGATGGATTTTTCCGTTCTTTCCTGATCATGACGAGGAGCACACTGCGGGTGTGACCAGTCAACAGGGGATGCTCACTCCTCCATGGCACCTGATCCCACCTCTGATGTTTCGGTGGTCCGTGTTTGCTCTGCTCCTATTTTGTATTGTTTTATGTACTTCGAGATTGAATACTGTTCATTATCTCCACATCCTTCTTCTAAATGTATGAGGCAAATATAAAAGGGCAACAGCAATAATTATACGTACTTCTGTTTATTCAGATTACAAGTTTTACAATAAGAAAGAAAAAATACATATGTATCGGAGAAGAGACAATAATTCATAAGCGATAAGAAAAAAAAAATCTTATTTTAAATCAAAATTCACATTAAACAAGTCTTGTGTGTCCATTTCAAGTCAATTATGTTTTAAAAAGCTTTAGCCATATTTTGCAAATCAACAAGGTTGATTACTTTCCTAGTTATGTTGATCGCATCGTTGACTGAGAGAGCAATTTTGGCAATCAGAGCAGCACCCCCGGTGGCAAATGCAGCGACAATCAAAGCGGTGATTTCTGCTATAGCTTTTGCATACTCCCACCATTTCATTTCCGCAAAAGCCATTTTAATGATTTTCCAGAATATGCCAAGGGAACTGGTTTTCTTTACTAGTTTGAAAATAGCTTTTGCTTTCGCAATAGCACTTCCATTCTTCCAGGTCCTAAGGAAGTGACTAATGATTCGTTGGAAAGCGGGTTGTTTCATTGCAGGCATGACTTCTGTAATAATCTTTCGCAAGACCGACTCTTTAATGTGGATTTTTATGCCAATGCTGCCTACGACAAATAATACGCTTTCGACAACAAGGCTAACGATTGGACTGCTGATGAGTCTATGATGCCTTCCATTGAGTTCAGTTGGATAGACTCAAGGCATTTTTGGCCTCCGCGCTGTACTGCTGCTTCCGATCCACTTATATCCATTGTATATGTCTCTTCGTCGACATATCCAGAAAACATCTTCAAATCAGCATCCGACAGAAGAGTTTTCATCTTCCCAAAGACTTCCTCATCTGGCAGGCCTGAGATATCTCCAAGGGAATTGGTCAACTGAATTTCATTAGCGATGCATTTTCTCATAATCTCGTAAATTTCTTTACGCTCTACCTCGGTCTTTTCCTTTAAAGAAGGTTCAACCATATCGAGCATTTCTTTAGCCATTTGCATCACATCATCAACGTTTGCTACAATGATTAAACAATATGAAAAACTATTTTGTGTGATCATTATGTGAATACATTTTTATGTATACACTTTGAATTTGAAATCTGCCTTTGTTTTCTGAGCAATTCAATAGAAAACATATCAATAGAAAACATACCTTGCAATTTAACAGCCATTTTCTTTTGTTGGATCCTTAAAAAAGAAAGAAGGTTTAGTTATTTATTTTTGGGGTATATATTTAAACAATCTGTTGAGTAAAGTGTGGTCCAACAATTTGTTCAAATCGACGCGCCAAATGAAACAATGTACGATTTACTAAATGTCATGATTAATAAGCGTAATTAATTCGTTCAATTATGTAAATCGCACTTCACCTGAGTTAACAGTTATATGATCTCGATCTCTCTCTCTCTCTCTCTCTCTCTCTTTTGATAGAGAGATCTTGATATTTCCTGTATCTATTTATATTTAAATATTGAAAAGATAATATTTCTGAACTGTTAGTATCTTGAGATGATAAAATTTTACAATAATTGTCGAAGACCAACTATAATTCTTTTCTCCTCCTTTTGTCAGTAAAAATTGTAATATTAATTGACTTCCATTTTTTTTGCATTGACTGATGTATTTCCCCAATTTATTTACCAAATGGACTTTAAATACTGGTATAAAAAACTAAAGAAAATAAAAACGTAAATATTCATGTATAATTATACGTGGAAAATTAAAACATAAATAATTAGTTGCTTTAATAAAATATAAATATATATATATATATATATATATATATATATATATATATATATGGAGGGTTTATGTATAAAGGAGACCACTCGTCCACATATATATACATTAGGGGGACACGGATATTGTGGGGACACCAGATTGGTCCCCTTAATGTTTAAGCTTGAATACATAAATTACAGAATGATCCAGTAAACATTAGTTGTAAAATTCTAATAAAGTTTGACATGATCTTACAAAATTTAATTACATTTAATTTTTTTAAGTATCGAAAAGGTAGTTAAATAGAATCCCATTTTAAGCATGTATATTTTTAGGGAAATAAATTTATTGTTATAGCGTGTACGAGGGTATAAAAAATTTCGTGGTCTAGCACCATAAAATTAAAACCGATTCATGTACATATACGAGGGTTGATCCAAAAGTAATGTCACTGTGTCCATATCTTTAATATTTAGCGTCATATTATCAAATATAATGCAGCAAAAGATGCATAAACATAAATCTAATCAAAATTGAAAATTTCATTTAATAATTTCCATTTGAATTCATTTTATAGATGTTTAAATCATTAAACATAGGAGGTGTCGCCGCGTCACAATAAACGTAACGTTTTAAGGTCAATTTTGTAAGAATGAAAAAAGACAAGCACATTTTAAAAAAGCATCTAAAAATCGTCTAATCGTTCTATGATTTTAAAAGACAAAATTTACGACATTTTATAATCTTTAGTTAAAAATTAAATGGCAACATTGTTTTTTCTCCATCAAAAACAGTATTGATAATATCTGTTTTATTGCAGAAAGGAAATGTCTGAATGGAATAAAACACCGAAACGAGTTTTAATGTATTTTTCCTTCAAAATCGGGAAATAACAAGTAGATATAGTTATGATGGTAAATCAAACTCGCAGAGGAAAGAAAGTTAACGAGAGATTTGTTCATAGATGGTTTCAGAGATTTTTGGCGGGTAATAGGTAAATAAATGATCATTTGGGGACAGAAATACCGAAAGATAGGAGGTCGGGTGGAAACGTTCAATGGCGTCGACGTTGTCGTAAAAGAGATTAGTGGCAGTATGAGTGATATGACACACTTTTAAGTTTGTCTTATGGTATTATTCAAACAATTTTGATGAAGTATTAAATTATATATAAAGTGTACAATAGGTGCTAATTATTCTTAAAGAAAATTAAATATGTGAATATGTTGTGAATATCAATTTCTTTTAAATAAAACGATGGGAAGGGGTTTTTAAAAGTATGTGACGGCGCATATCCGTTTCATGACGTTATTTAGGTGCGGCGACTACCATAATCGCACTTTGTGTTTAATTCGATATTTTGAAAAGTATAAATCATTTTAATTTGAATTTTTCAGAACTGATTTAAAATAAATATAGCTTCAATCATGTAAAATTTAGTTAATTTATGTCGACTAGGAGAATTTCATCGAAGTTGTGACATTACTTCTGGTACAACCCTCGTATAATTGTTTTTAAATATTAAGTTAACTTCTATAGAATATACAAACAAATATCTATAGAATAAACAAAACATCATACATCCTACATGCATCCAGAGTACTTGTTTTTAATGCCAAAATAGATGCATAGAGGAAAAGGATGTGCAGTAAATGTCGACTTGTATCCAAGGTTCGAAAATTATGTCAATCACGTCACGACGTTGATTATGCGTTGTAGATATTAAACTCCAAAACTTAAAATATGCTGATATTACCAAGCGAGTATATTTCCCAATATATAAATCCATTTGCAATATTGGAGGCAGCTGTTCATGTCAGTTTAAAATCATATAAAGATGACCTATTTAATTCCTTATTCAACTGTAGGAAATATAATCGATGTTAGTGTTTGAGGTAGAATAATCGGACATTGAAATCAATAACGTTATTGGACGTCATGAAAATAAACGGCGACAGTGCCGGGTGATCATATAGTGTAATTTTTATTTTGTAATAATTTGGCAAATAATAAGCTTATCAAGCTAAAACTTTCAAAATGTCTATTTTTGTTGTTGTTGTTGTTTTATGTTCCTTATGTATTTTCAGAGTACAGACCACAAAGTACTATTTTTATCTATTTTTAATCCTACTTTAAATGATTAGTTAAACAGATATAAATATAAACAATAAATGTCTTTCTTTGTTTATTATTACTGGAATTCACGGTCGCAGCTATTGCAGAAAAATTTACATAACACGCTTACGCGGGTTATGTATTTTTTCTGCAACAGCTGATTCCGTTAATTCCAGTAATAGCAAACAAAGAAAGCATTATATTGTTTCATTAACTTTTTTTAAATGTAGTTCTTCACGTTTTTCTGAAATTCATTGATTCCATAACGACATCCTAAAGAGGCTTATAGTCAATCACTTTGAAATATAATTAAATTCTTTCAAATACATTGGTAATTTTGTCAATTCCTTACAATTACAATTGATTTTTCAAATGTAATTAATTACTCTAAATTACTTTGACAAATGAAATAAAAAAAATTCAATTACTTCAGTTTCTTTTTTCAAAAAATCTTGAAAAATATATATCAGTATACAAGTATATAAAAGGCATTTAATACTGAAATTGGTGTTTCAACAGTTTTATGTTTAATATTTTGAATATCATTAGATTTTCAAACACAGCATCACTCAAACAACAGGTCTGAACATTTTTATATTCATCTTATACCTTTGAATTCATTTATCATTTTTGTTCCTGGGTACATTGTATGAGAGGGGTGGTTACCACATGAAAATATTAGTCTATTAAGAGCTTTACCTATTGCCCTGGGCAGCATGTCATACTGTATAAACAAATGGGTCCCCAAACAAATCAAAAATTATGAGACATTTAATTATTGCATAAACACAAGCTCATGCCAAACATGCGTAGCCCAAACATGTATGCAAACTATGCATCATAAAAAGACACCTTACTAAACTTATAACTTGAAAAAATGTAATTGAAATGTTATTAAATAGTAATTAGAAATACATGATATTTTTTAAAAAAAAATATGTATTTAAATACATTCAATTACTTGTAATTAAAATCAGGCTCAATTAAGAATTACTTCCAATTACTTTGAAAAATGTAATTAGTTAAACTCAATTACAATCACTTTTTTTTCAATTACCCCATCCCTGACGTAGAAGACAGAACTCTACAATAATTAAGAGACAAATATAATTTATTCCTGGATGTAGAATAGCTTATATGTCAATAAACCAAAAAGTCTCCAGAGATGAGGCCGTAGTTCTGCATACTTTTTTTCCCGTATTAAAACATCTGAAAGTAAAACATGTGAAGAGTAAACTTGTGGTAAGGAAATGTTTGGTATCTATTTGATTGAAAAATCCCGTTGCACTCTTTAAAAAATCAGGTATTTAAAACGTAAACTATGACAATACTTTCTTTTTTATTGTGTGTATTGTATACACCCCCCCCGCGGGTGGACGGTAGGAGGGGATATCTCAAAATTCTTAAAATCTATAACTACTTTGATAGTGTAACAGAGAAAATTAATTGTCTCTGCTTAATGTGGATTGAACCTTTGGCTTGCCAGTCCTGTGCTCTTACGAATGAGCTTAAAAGATGACCCACTTGTCAAAGCTAGTAGGAAGCCGTGTATCGTTTGTACTACCACAAAATGAATTTTCCATCTAAATGTCACTTATCTCCTTTTACTGCTGTGCAATGATGTAGACTTCTGCCATTTTATTGTATTAACAAAGTTATAAATTGAAAGATCTCCTAGCTATCTGATTAAAATCAGATTGGATCTCTTAGAAGAAGAGTAGATTTTTTGAATTGGATTTAATTTTTTTCCCTTGTCAATGATTTCGCCCCCCCCCCTTCATTCGTTTTTCAAAGACATGGTTTAGAATGTTTATTTTCTAATACTACTATGAAAAAAAAATATTTTTGATATTATTAAGGGAATCAAATCAAAAGTTATCAAAAATAATTATCATCAAATTGTTATATAGCTTCATGTTAGTTTTTGATTTCACCTTTTGAAGATCCATGCAGTTACGCTTGCGTACCATGTATGTCAAAGTAAATATTCAGTCTTTGTCATTTAATCTTTTATAAATTTATGTAGGGAAATAAATGTCATGTTACATATATACAACAAATGAAAGAGAAAGAAAAACTCTACAAGATTCATTTAAAAACTGAAAATGTCGAAAATTCTTCGATAAGGGAGGTTTTTGCTTGGCGCGTCATATTTAAATGAAATCATTAATCATTGAAAAGCATTTTTGTTTCTTTCCTAGCTCTAATGACATTATTTATTTAACAGCCCTCGTATCAGTCCTCGGTAGCTCAGTCGGTAGAGCGCTCGCTCCGTGATCAGGAGATCGTGAGTTCGTATCTCGGCCGCGACTGACCCAAGTCGATAAAAAATAGGTAGCAACTGTTCCTTCGCCATGCGCTCGGCACTTTGAAGTGACAGTTGTGGGTCCTTCGGAAGAGACCTTAAAAACTGAGGCCCCGTGTCAGCGGCAGGCGTTGACACGATAAAGATCCCTCACTGCTCAATGACCCTGAGTGCCGAGTAAAGGTCAACATTTGAAGCCCTTCACCGGCATATAGTGAGAAAAATTCTCGAAAGGGTTGTTAAACAATATACAATCAATTAATTGTATCAGTGAACGGTGTGAACAGAGAATTGAGGAAAAAAAATTGGGTTGTCAACATTTTACAATGATTTCAATGTAATCCATTGATTTTACAGGTTATTTAATGTTTTGGAAGATAATGCTTGTTCAAGTCTGATTGTTTTTTATCTACATTTGTCCAATTCCCTGTTTCTAATATTCAGTATAGAAGGCTAGAGTATCATTCATGAAATCTTGCATGATTTCGACATTTAGTTAAAATTTAGGTCAAATGGAACTACATTTCTATTTCAATTAACATTATAAAAAAAGTTTCTCTAATATTTTCGTAGATTTTACAATGAAATAAAAACGTTTTTCATTCTCTACTAATTCGACTTTACCTAGAACACAGTAATGTTCTTGTGGCGTTTCGTTTCTAAGTCGACCTGATTCTATTCATAACGGAAGGATACCAACTCTAAACTGAGCCATTGTGGAGCGTTCTTTTTTTTTTCATGTCCATCGTTATGTCAGGTTCCATTTCAAAAGTATTTCTGAAGGTTACAAATGTTTTCAATTTGGGTAACGACGATATTTTCAATTTCCATTCTTCTTCGCAGAGCGCAAACTGTTTACAAAATCAAACGCTTTTTGGAGATCAATAAAAGTAACAAAAGTAGATTTTCGATGATCTTGTATTAGATCAGTAAGGGTAAATATGTGGTCTTCACCAGATATATTGCGTTGAAATCCGTTCTGTGTGTCGGAGAGTATTTCATTATCTTTGAAGTATTGCTGTACTCTATTGTTTGAGACTGAACTGTAGTATTTCACAAAGACTGATAACAAGCTGATTCCTCTGTAGTTCAAAGATAATCTTGTATCAATTGTAGCGCTTGGAATCGGACGTATTAAAGCTTTCCTCCAAATAGAAGGGACCCTTCAGGTATCAAAACAGAACATGAATAACACATGCAGCACTTTATTAACAGAGTTATTCTTCAGAACCTCATTGTGAATTTGATCAATTCCTGAGCTCTTTCAATTTTTTTAAGTTGGAAATAACTTTACTGACATCTTCTATGGTAATAGTTTTGTTCAGTGATTCATTTGGTATAAATAATGGATCCAGTGAGTTGCCTTCCAGGATTTGTTTATGTAGAATAGCTTGATTGTAGAATGCATCATCAAAATTTCAAGTTAGATTTGTGTATAGATTCTTAAATGCCGATTCCCAATTTTGTAGTATTATTATTCTTATTGTTATAAGTTTTCCTTACTGGCAATATGAATGATATCGTACCGATATCGAATCATGGTTGTTCAAAGAATTTTGATTTACATCATTTATACTGTGTTTTTTCAAATTAGTTTAAATCGTCTTTCTCTCCTGATATCTGAGTTCGAAAAAGTTGAAAAAATAGATTTATTGTTCTCTAATGAAGGAATAAGTACAGGATATATTTTTTTCATTTTTAATGATGGAATGTAAGTGTTCTTACGCAAATTAAGAGGCATAGGAGAGAGGGAGCCTATTTTTATAAAATGCATACATGCATGATTTACCATTTCCTGAGGAATTGCGACCATCTCTTCAATTAGAAAAGGTCGGTTTGACTTTAATTTATAGGCAAGAAAAAGAGCAATGAGTAAACCAGTTGTTAATTGCACAAAATTCCTTTTCCTTTAAAAGTATAACACGGGTTTCAATGAAAAGCAAAAAATTTATTATGAATTATTTATGAATTACTGATGATATACTAATCAATGGCATGTCTTAGGTGTCGCCACCTCGAACAAAACGTATGTTTTACTTGAGTGTAATTTATTTGATATGAGCATTTGTCATCCAATAATAAATTTAATTCATATAGGTCACACAATACAATCGTTCCTTAAAAGCTCATTGAGACTTTATCAAAAAAAAAATTATGTTATATTCAAACAATTAATGGGTTTAAATTGGCGTCAAAATGAAGGTGATATAATTTTCTAAGATTCTGTGAAGTTTCATCCCCTTGAAAAAGTAGCACAGACCCAGAAAAGATTTAAACGGGCTTCATAGACATAAAATGCTGCTATTGTCCTTATTCTTAAATTCCAAAAAAGGACTCAGCGAATGAAGAGACGTATCGTTAATGTAGATGTTTTCAAAGGGAGTCACGCACGTCGTTTGTGGTAGACATAGAACTTCGACAAGCAAATTAAGCGGATGTATTATTATTCAATTCTTCTATGCTCTCTGGTTGGCTTAAACTTGACCACGTGATTAATTATACAAAAGCATATAGACTTCTTCTACTTTTTAAAATCATAATGATTATGATGCTCTGTAATAATTTGTTGGATGTAACTATGATTTCAATTTATTTGATTGTAAGAGATATTAGATTTTTATCGTGAATTTTGATTCAACAGATATAGTGTTTGAAAGAATACTCCCTAAATAATCCTATTAGTTAAATGGAAACACAAGTAGACTGACATCCTCTTTTATTCATATATAATCAAGCAAGGACCTTTCCCTTGGTAAAGTTCCATTTACAATAATGCATTGGAATAAGTTATTAGAGACAGCAACAAAAAAATAAAAAGTGCTGAAAATTCCAGCTTTATACTTTGATAATTTTTCAAATTATCATTTTATCAACAAAAAAAAATGTCGCATAAATGCAGTGAATTTTATGATCTTTCTGTGGTGATATATCCCATATCGCATATGCAATAATACTTTCCACGCCCCGGAATATATCACTGCAGGAGGCAAAACTCAGGTCAACACTTTTTTTTAAAAATTAAATTTGACACTCTCAATAAAATTTACGTCATCAGACATGTGACAAGTTGCTTACATCATAGATTGCCTCGTACTTTTGGTTATATCGTTTTCATGGGGCGTGGAAATCTCGGGCGCTCCGTAGAGGAAATGGAATTCAGAACTAATGAACAACCACCTGACCCAACTTTAAGTGGCAACGCTTAGAGACGCGATGAGAGTGACCGCATTGAATTTTCAGTATTATCTTGGAATATAGCAAGATTTCTATCTGAAAACTGTCTCATTCTGAATTTGTATCACTGATTGCTAGTTACAACGCTATCTGTCTTTGCGAATGCTGGATTAATCAAGACGATGAATTTCACCTAGTAGGTTACGAACATCTCATTGTTCCCAGAAAAATAAAAGTTGGTGGAATTGTAATTTTTTAAAAATTTTTTTTAAGGTTCATGGATACAATTAGTTAAAATTTTGTTGGATAGTGTAATTTGCTTAAATGTCGAGTGTGAAACCTCAATATTTTTTTGTTACATTCCCTCCGAAAATACTTCTTTTTATGAAAGGCATGATGTTCATTTTTTTCAATTACTTGAGGAATTATCAATTGTATTAAAATAAGAATGAAGGTCAGGTTAATATTTTTGGAGACTTTAATGCTAGAACAGCGGAGCATGACGACTATATCAAACACGATAAACTACTACTAGACGGTATTGATTCAGATTTTTAAAAAAAAAAATAGCTACATTGAAGATAAGGTTCCGATAAAGCGTAATATTTTGGATAAACATGTAAATCGTTTGGGTAGACAACTTTTAGATTTTCGTAAATCTACTGGCTTTCGAATAATTTAAGGTAGAATAAATGGTGATGAATCAGGTAAACTGACTTTTTATTGTAAGAGAGGTTTTAGTTTTTATAGAATACGTATTGGCTGAAAAAATCAATTATCCGGTATAAATAAGTTCAAATCAGGTAATTTCTCATTTTTTCGACCATTCACCGGTTTCCTTTAGTGTTTCATTGAGATATACGACCATTCAGAATAACGTTCATGTAGTAAACATTTGTCAAGGTAGAATGACTGCAAGGTCAGTTAAGTGGAAAGGCGAAAATTTTAGCCTTATTTAAGACTATTTGAACAATAAAAAACACGAGCCCCAAAGTATTGTAGAAGTAGATTTTACTTCTATCGAGAATGTTAACTCTTGTGTTGATAGCTTTTTTGAATTATTAAAAACGTGAGTACCCCCTTTCTGTGATGTACGTGAATCTAAATCCAAGCAATGCATTAGTACAAAAATTAATTAAAAAGTATGAGGATAAGCCATGGTTCAACGATAAATGTAAACATCTTTATAACGAGTACAAACAAAAATTAAATGTGTTCAATGCAAATAAAACATCAGAAATAGAGAAGTTCTTTCAAACGCCAAACAAACTTACAAACTTAATGAACTATTTATGAAATGCGGCGATAAATTACTCCCGCTGTTATATAAACTCTTTAATAAATTTTTTAACTCCGGTTTTTACGCTGAATCATGGTCAAAAGTTTCATAAATCCGTTATTTTGAAAAGAAAGATAAAAATGATGTCAATAATTATCGTGGTATATTCATTGTAAGCTGTTTTGATAAATTATTAACAAGTGTTCTCAAAAATAAGATATTGGAATGGAAACACTCCTATGATATATTGACTGATGCACAAATCAGGTTCCGAAAAAGAATGTCAACAACTGATGCTATTTTTGTTCTGCAATCGCTTATAAATAAGTTCCTTGTTTTGTTGACTTTCAAAAAGCCATTGATTCTGTTGATAGTATAAAACTATGGCAAAAATTATTTCAGTTAGGCATTCAATTAAGGTAAAATATTAAAGATAATAAAATTTCTATACAATAATGTTAAAAGTTGTGTTAAATACAACGGTAATTACTTTCAAAATGACATTGGTCTAACTGTCCATATATTGATTTACAGATGTTAAATTTATTCATACTTATGTATGCAGACGACATGGTTATTTTTGCTGAATCTCTCGAAGGAGAAGGCTGTACTCTTTTTTAAACACACTGTACAGTTATATTGAAGAATGGAGCCTTTCTGTTAATGTAACAGTTCTGTTATTGGAACAAAAACAAAGATTGTTGTTTTAAGAAATGGTGGTAAATTACGTAGTAACGAATCCTGGTTCTATAATAATGCTGAATTAAAAATTGTGAATGAATTTTAATATCTAGGTATTTTATTTAACTTTAATGAGAAATTTACAAAAGCACAGAAACATGCTGCTGAACAAGGAAGAAAAGCTATGTTTGCTATTTCAAGTAAATAAAGAGGTGTGAATTTAATGTAGAAACTCTATGTTCAATTTTTATACTTATGTATGCAGCGTATTACTTACGGAACTGAGATATGGGGTTTACATAGATGTTCTGACGTAGAAAAGGTACATTTAAACTTTTGTTAGAATATTCTTGATGTGGGGAAGAAAACCTCAAAGAGTTTGATTTATTCAGAGCTCGGGCGTTTCCAACTAGCCGTTACAATGAAGTTAAGAATATATAAATATTGGATCAAACTGAGAACAACTGAAAATTGCATTTCGAAGTCCTGCTCTGAAAGTATGGTATTACAAAATGACAAATGGATTTTACAAATTGTTCCTTTTAGGCTTAGGCCAACTTTGGACGGAAAATAATCTAAATGATAGAGCATGCAACATTATAAAACAACGACTTTTAGATGTTTCAAAGCAAACTATATTAAAAAATGCATCAAACTATTCAAAAGGTATATCGACATTTAATTGACAATTTCTGTTTGCAGTGGTATTTAACAAAACCTAATGAAAAAAAAAATAGACAGCTATTAACAAAAGTTAGGTTATCGAATCACACGTTGAATATTGAAACAGGTCGACACCATAACATACCTAAGAATAATAGATTATTTAAATGTTGTAATCTCCATGATGTGGAAGATAAATTTTATTTTATTTTGAAATGCCCATCGTATAATGAGCTAGGAAACAAGTTTTGGAAAAAGTATAATAATACTAAGCCAGTGTCTTAAATTAAATCAGCTGTTAAGTTCCAATAATATTAAAGATCTCCTAAATTTGCGCAATTTTTTGAATGCTGCAACTATGTTAAGAAAAAATAAAATTTATTGTTTTGAACGTAGTTTATTGATATCAATCAAAAGGATTGGAAACAAGTTCTAAATAACTTAGTGAATTCCTCTCCTTATATAATACAATATGTCATGCAAAAAGAAAAAAAATAATAATACAATCGATACATGAATAAATAGATACAATATAATGTAATACATCCATTGGAGAATCTACATGTTTCGTCAATAAATTTATGAACAGCAGCAAAAATACTGTTATTTATCTGTAAAGGCAAATTAACATCACCACATAATAATACATTAATATCAATAGAAACCAAATCAAGCATGAACAAATGATTAAAAAGAGTACTTCTAGCATTGGAATAATTTGTGCATGCAAAAAAGAAATGATACACATCTTCATTTTTTCCACATAAACATAATGGACTACTTACAATATTTCGTTTATATAGATCATGGTTTAGTAAACAGTAATGTCTTAACTTGGTATGAATGATATTTGTGTAACGTTTGCCAAATGTAAAGTATAGTGGTGGAATATCAATTTCTTTTGTCAAGTTTTTTCTAAATGTTTTGACTGAATCGGCTTCTCTCGTATCTGTTTTTAATAAATTCCATTGTTTTGTAGCATCAGGTACAAATGAGTTTCTAAATAGTTCTAATCTACACCTAGGAACAATAAAATCTTGTTTGTTACGGGTATTATATGTGGATACATGTTCACGCTTATTGGGGACAATATCTTTCAAATATTCCGGTGCTCGTCCCGTATGAATTTTGTACAAAGTAGTCATTTTAGCAATATATCGTCTGTTTTTTTAAGCTTTCCCACCCAGTTTCAGAATAAAGTGCATCTCTAGACACAAATATAGGAAGTCCGGTTACGATTCTAGCGGCGGTTAATTGTACTTTTTCAAGTTTTTCTGCATCATATTTCGAGCAGCCATCCCAAACGATCGAAGCATATTCAAGCATAGGTCTGATGAATGTAATATACAATTTTGTTAAGTTTTTTCTACCCATTTTGAACTTTAACTTCTTTAGAAGGCCTAGTTTTTTATTGGCACTATTTACAACTCCATCAATATATTCAGACCAACTAAGATTTTGCGACAATAGTAAACCCAAATGGCGATGGACTGGAACACACTCAAGTCTATCGCCTTTGAAAAATAACTTTGGCATAGCAGAAATATTTTTCTTGTTAAAATAAACTACCTTAGTTTTAGATGGATTGAATTTGAGTAGCCACTTATTTGACCAAATTTCCAATATGTGTAAATCATGATTCAATTTGTATTCTATATCTAATATATTGTATGATGATTGTTGGAGGGAATTATCATCTGCAAACAGTCTACACATTGAAATCATATTTTCAGCAACATCATTTATATAAATAAGAAATAACAGTGGACCTAAAACAGAACCCTGAGGTACACCTGCAAAAATATCTTGTTTTGATGATAACAAATCTTTGTACATAACTTTTTGAGACCTTTGACTTAGATAACTGGAAAACCATTGGAGAATATCACCAGATATACCATAAGTTTGCAATTTAAATAAAAGCCCTTTGTGCCAAACTCTATCAAAAGCCTTTGAAAGATCACAAAAACCATACAACATAATTTACCTTCATCAATGCTTTGAACAATACTATGATATGTTTCTAGTAACTGATATACAGTTGAATGACCTGGTAGAAATCCTGCTTGGTATCGATAAAATAAATCATTGATATGGAAATAATTGTACACGTGTTTAAAAATAATTCTCTCCATAATTTTGCTTACACAAGATAGTAACGATACAGGTCTGTAATTGGAAACCACAGAAGGGTCATCCTTTTTGAAAAGAGGAATCACATGGGCTAATTTCCAAAAAGATGGGAAAACTTTTTCTGATAACGACCTGTTAAATAACATAGTTAGTGGTTTAACAACAGTAGAAATAGTCGATTTTAACATTTTATGGCTAATACAATCTGGGCCAATAGCTTTATTCACGGGAAGTATTGAAATTATGTCTAATACTTCCTGTTCGTCGATTTTGATGTTGCATAGTGAGTCATTACAAGTATAATACATTTGTGGTAGTATTTCATTAGAATCATCAATAGATGAAATCGAAGAAAAAAACGAATTTAATGCTTCAATCTTGTCTTGGTCGGAATAAGCTACTTGTCTTAAACCGTTATCATTCAATATTTGTATCGGTGGAATTTCGTTAGAAAGTTTTATATTAAATGACTCTTTCATCAACTTCCAATATAACTTATTGTTATTTTTACTAGAATCTTCCAAATAAGTTTCTATATTATCGTAGTAGTTTGCAATGGCGTGTTTTTTCATATTGTTGACTGAATTACGAACTTTTCTATAGGCAGCCTTATCGGATTCTTTTTTAGTTTTATTAGCTTTCTTATGAAGACGGTTTCTTTTTCTTATTGTTTTACGTAACATTGAATCCATCCATGGTTTGTCACGAGGGCGAATGGTTATAGTTTGTTCAGGTATGCATTCATGAACACAGGAAAGGAATTCTGAAGTAAAATTATCTACAGCAATGTCTACAGATTTAGCTTCGTTAATGTTTTTAGTCCAATCGCAATTTTCGATGAGAGAGTTTAGTTTCACGAAATCGGCATTTTTATAAACCCATACTTTCCGCTTATATGAACGATTATAGTTTATACTAGAAGGGAGCGAGATGTAAGTTGCTCTATGGTCACTAACCGAGGCGTCTATTGTAAGAGTACCCGATTCGCATACTTGAATATCGACAGATGTAAGAATTGGGTCAAGAAGCGTGCTGGACGTGTGTGATATTCTAGTTGGTTCATGGATATTGTTTACAAGATTGTGTGTTGAAATTATTTCGCGAATTATATGTGTTTGTGGAGCATTAAGGAGATCAACATTCAGATCACCTACTATTAGTATTTTATCCGAGACTTCGCCTACTCTTTCAATGCACCATGTGAGTTTTGTCCAAAAACTACTATCCGAGTTTGGAGGACGGTATATACAACATAAAAAGTATTTGCAGGTATTGTTATCTATTTCAATCCATATGCACTCAGTGTCAGTGGGTTCAAATTCCTGGCGTCTAAATGCTCGTATTTGATTTGACAAATATATCATTACACCGCCCCCGAAACAATTTCTGTCTTTTCGCAATATTGTGCCAAAACCGTCCAAATGTAAGTCATCATTATTAACTGTATGATCCAAATGAGTTTCCGTAAAACATATTATATCAAAGTCATGAACAAAAGAATTTAGATAGTTTAGTTTGTGTCTAATGCTTCGAATATTCAAATGTAGTATGTCAAGGACACTTTCCATAGCAGGACCCGGATTGACCTCAATATCCCCGCAAATCAACAAAATAAAAGTAAAAAACTGTAGATAAAAATTAATATACACAGATTTCTGAAAAATGGCTGCCATGCCGCAAGTGAGAAGTTTAAGTGTATTTTTGAATAACTGAAATATATATGCACCTGGAAAAAACAAATATGAATATGTTTTACATGTGCCTCTACTTGATAAATAAAATAGACCGATTGCAGCTCGGTATTGTTCTATTGAATTACCCATTATCAACCTTGTGATACATGTAGCTTATAAGTAGATGGCTGCAATCAGTTACTGCTGAAATTTTGACAAGTTAAGAAATGTAAATTAGCGACTTCTTAAATTTAGTTGCATGACTTAGATTTTCATTGTATATCATGAAATTATAAAAAAAAATACATACAAAAATGTTGGAAAATATATAACATGAAAATAACAAAAACAGGAATAACAAAAAGTATATATACAGGGGTAATATGTAGCATACAAGAAGCAATACACTGAGGTAAATAAACAAAATAAAGAACAAATATGTACTAATGAAAGTACAAACGTTTATATGGATGAGAGTTGCATGTAGAGCGGGGAGAAAATTACAGTTAAAACTGTTGATGTATAGTATTATTTGCATGTAAGTGTTCTTTACGTTCACTCTATCTGTATGTTTTTTTTCTTATTATTATCATGTTTGTATTCTCTGATGAGCCAGTTGGCTTTAAGATATAAAGGGACTGAAACTGAATCAATAATACTCGGCATCTATGATGTAACCTTTACTTAATCAAATGAACACCAGGCGCTGTCGCCATTTACTTTCGCGTCGTCCAACAACGTAATTGCTTTTCAACGTCCGCTCAATCTATCTCAATATAGGTACATCGATGATATTTTCTGGAGAGAAGCAAAGATCCAAAACCAGTCTGGTTTATATGAATTAACATTTTTAGAAATAAAATGTTGTTTATAGTCTTAAATTTATTCCTTATCTGGAATAATAATTTACCAATAACATGTCATTGATCCGAAGATTACTGTCAAATATTTTAACTCTGTTCAAACGGTAAGAAGTCATTTTCTTAGAATGGTTACTTTTTTTAAAAGAGAGAAATATATTAATATCCCACTCTTTTGTAGGTCCATTAAGAAATGGCAAATGATAGAAGCGTAAGTATTTTTTTAAATATAAGTTATAATAATAGTGATCAAAATATGTTCAAATCAGATCTCAAAGGGTATTTTTTAACACAGAGCCGATGTTAATTCCAGAGGTGTAAATAGATGCCTAGGACGAATAATCATGCCCTGCACAATTTAACAGAGTTAGGATCAACTGACTTAATGTATTTCTGTATTAATTTTTTTCCCACCGAGAATTGCTATAACATAAAATCACAATCGTCCTCTAGAGCGTTCAAAATTGAATGTTCAGGGCAGTACTAATCGCAGTAAGGTTAAGGCAACCCATGGAAAAAATATGGTAATGAGGTCATAATGAGGTTTGACGTCATGACAGTTGCTCCGCCCTGATTGATCCTTATAAGGAAATAGAGCTCAAAATAACTATTTACCGATATTTGCAAGAATTTGTAACAAACGGCAATATTTCCACGTTTAAATAAATAATTATTAGTGATTTTCTCCTATATAGAATAGCATGTTTTAAAAAAAATTCTCTTTCTTATGTGCCGTTTGGCTGCATCTGGCTTCAGCCAAGCGCTTGCACTCGATGACACGGAATGTTGTTTACATCTAAAAACGTGGCGACATCAGCTGAGATATGCAGTGGATTTAAATGCAATAACCAGACATTCTTTAAAGAAAATAGGGATAAGATAAGAGACAAGGCATTGTTTATCCCTATTACGAGAATATGAGGACATTATTACAGAAAATAACGGAAGACTGAGACGATCTGCGCTAGCTCCCTAGATCCATCACTGCAGTGCATTCAGCCCATGTATGTATGCACATGTATGTACAATGTGTAGATATGCTTTTGTTAACATCGAACAAAAAAAGATCACGAGTGTGTACGTGTTTATTTAGATGCATTATCACAGTCAGTAAAAAAACTAATGCAGTGCAGTGTGTGTCGCCCCCTCCCCCCCTTCCCAACAGTCCACATAAATTTGATCCCTTTTTTACTAGAAATTTAAAAATGAAATTGTACTAAATATAGAGTCGATTAGCGTATTTTCTTTGAGACAGCATGTGTAATAAGGGGGTTCAACAGTAATACAAACTTAAACTAAATTAAATTTGAAATTTCATTGTTGCAGTCAATAAGTTGACAATGATTTACTGAACATGTAATGTTGTCTTTTTGGCATACAAACATGCTACATAATGTAAAAAAAATTATCTGTATCATTATGTTGAAAACAAAGAACCTCCACTTTAGATCTATGGTTTTAAATTTATAGAATTTCTAAATTAATGGGGAATAAAATATTTTTTTTTTTGTTTGATTTCATTTCAAGTCAATTAATTTCTGTAATTTATACATAATCATTATTTACTTATATGATATATAATACTTTTATTATTGTAGCAGTCAAGAGTTCCAGGCTTGAAGAATAAATAAATACAAAATGTACCCATTTCTACACAGGGTATGTACACTTATAAAGCACTTCACATTTTTTAAACCATGCATGTGTGCATGATTATATTTATTTTTCATTTTGTAAAGATGAAAGAACGTTTTTTCATATTCTAATTATTTGCTCTTGTAAATGTCAGAGGTTTTAATTTCCCAGAAAAGCTTTGTAATACAACTTTGTTTCCATTTATCTTTAAATATGAATTTCATAAATTCACTATGTACAGCATACAGTATATCATAAGTTGTTTTGTCAAATGTAATGTGATTTTATTATACAATGTATTTTATTTAGTAATCTCATAGCAATAGTATATATAATGTGTTGCAGCTATTCCTAAAGAATTGGACCAATGGATTCGTTCAGGCAGCAAGTTAATCCATCATGTAAGGAAAATGGTATGCTCTATATTAGCTATAAACCAAATTTCCATGCAATATTCCTGGCAAACAATAAAATATAACAGCAGAATTGCAAATATTTAATTATGCATCCAATGTTTGTGCATGTTTCCATGCATTGTTCTGAATTTAATTCAATTTTAAACACCAATTTACTCTCAATAATGGTATGTTACTACAAGTATGTCCTGATTTTCTCATACATGTATTTTCAGAATTGATTTCATCCACAAGAACATGAAGTGATGGAAATGATTTGCAGCTGCTCAGTATTCCTTGTACAGTCTACCATAATTTGAAAAGCAGTTTATGAAATAAAATTTCTTCATAAAAAATTATTTGACTTTTTCATATACATGTACATGTACTTACTGTACAGGTGTTGAAAAGGCTATTAAGATTTGATAATCTTGACTTGCATATACTTGTGTGGTGGGTGTCGATGTCCATCAAGTTTTTATTTCCAGCATGTACATTGTGTTCATTTGTTTTTCTTAATAATAGTAACTGAAAAGGAGATTAAAGGCTCCCCTAATTGATTCAAAACAGGAAAGGGGACCACCATTTAATTCTGAAGGGAGGAGAGGGGGGGTGGCAAGTTTTCCCAGGTCATTATTTTTTTTAAATTCCTTTTCATGTCAATGAAGGACAGGTCTACTAATATTTATTTCCAATAAGATAAAGGACAGATTGTTTATTTTTCTCTTCACTGAAAAATGTATGACAAGCTAAAAAAAAAATATAGGAGGGGGGAACACTGGTCTGGGGCAGATTATTTATTTTTTATCCAGTGTGGGACATGTTTATTTTCAACATTTTTGAGATCTACCTGGTACCCCCCCCCCCCTTTTGGAAAAAAAATGATAGTCCCTTTAACAAATACAGGAATATTTATTATTTCCACTAAGTCTTTCTTCTTAAAACGTACACCTTAAATCCCATAGGAGTTGAAGGTTTGAAAGAAAGCCATGATAGAATCTTGTATGCGAAAAAAAATATTTGTACATAAGTGTACATGTATGTACAGCAGTGACAGAAAGGTATAAATTTATCGAATCAATTATTGATGGAGGCTTTCAATTGACTTTTTTAATTGATTATTCCCATTTTTATTAACAATCGGCCTTTTAAATTACATGCTGCTGCAAACGTTACACGTAGCTGCATGTGTTTTTTCACATATTCGAGAAAATGCGGAAGGACTGAAAGACGTCTTAAAGACGTCTTATAACATACATAATTCATACATTGTATAGAGAACGAAGTCACAAAATAGAAAGTAATATCCAGTGTTTTATGCATACTGTTCGATTTAGTAAAAAGATCCCAGCGCAGTCTGCAATTATAGGCCTATAGTTAAAATCTACGAAGTAAACAAACTTTATCAAGTACTAAAGAGTATCTCCCATGCTGGGTCAACGATGCGTTTGAAAACTATATTTAGACTGACTGTTCCGAGATGTTAATTTTTAATCAAAAAGTTCAAGGGCAAGGCGACAATTTAATAAGTAGGTTTTTATTTTAGATTATTCATTTTACTGTATAGTTTTCAAAAAGTGATGCTCATTTCTTTGTAATCATTTAGGTAATTTATAATTTCCGATGATATTAGGAAAATACCCTATTTTTCATATACTACTGACTGTTTTAGGTGAATAACTTAAATGTATCGGAAAACCAACTGAATGAGCATCACTTTTGTGAAAGTATAGATACCTAGGAACAATTTAAAACATTGTGCAGTTATTTGTTTGTTTGCCTTGCCCTTGAACTTTTTGGTTAAATTTAACATTTCATTTGTTGACCTAAAATCGGAGCCCACGTGACTTTAGAGGGTCACATGATCAAAAAAATTCCGAGGTGAATAGCAATGGACATACTCTTCAAGATAACATAAAGCTATTTTAACTAGAGGGTCTTGCTGAAAAATAAAATAGTTAAACATTAATTGTATCGTTTTCGGTGACTTTTTTATAGAAAATGTTGCCTTAACTGTACTGCGATGTTCAAGAAATACATACAGAATGCTTAACTTTTCGAATCAAGTTCTCTTTTTTCCATTATTCATATGGAACATGTGGAATTGCATAATGAAATTTTGATAGACCAGTGCATGATAATTAAGATCAATCATGTAAACAAAATTTGGCGAAAAATGCAATATCTAGAAAAAAAAAAACGGTTAGAATAAATAGCTTTCAAAAATACTACCCATTCATCAGTTTTAGTAATATTGAAACAAAACATTTCATGAATACAACAGGCTACAATTCTTATGATTAATTTCTGAAAAATATTGCCATGGTTACTTACTTACAAATGTACTGTATCAACATTTTTTCTTTAAATGCCTTAGAAGGTTACTACAGTTTTGGGCAATTTTTAGGGCATTTGGAAGTAAGATACTTGACAATTTTCTTTAGTTTAAAAAGTGTTAGTTATTCCATTGTTTTTGCAGTGGTTAAGTATAAAAATTGAAAAACTAATCAATGATTAATAAAGATTAGGAAGTCTTACTCTAACATGCATTTACGTTTTCGGTCACATTTAGCCTTCGCGAAGCTTCCTCCATGGTTAAATTTTCAAATGTGGAGAACCCTGTTACTCTCCTAGCCTGATATCTGAAGATACACACATAAAAGGGTCTCTATATCTTACACACATTAATTCGGTGGAAAGACTAACGTATAAAAACAGAGAGCCGTGTTTTTTAAATTTTTTTTTTGATCTACAAGCTATGACGTATCAACGTTCAACTAAGACGTCGCAGTATACGAGCAGTGCAGTTAAGGCAATATTTTCTATAAACAGTCACTGAATACGATGCATTTTAAAATGTTTTAAGCAAGACACTCTTGTTCAGATAGCTTTATGTTAATTTGGAGAGTATGTCTATCACTTTTCACATTGGTATTTTTGTTATCATGTGAAGCTCTAAAGTCACGTGAACTCCGATTTTAAGTTAATGAAATGTCAAATTTAATCAAAAAATGCAAGGGCAAGACAAACAAAAAACTAACTGGGTAATGTTATAGGTTGTCCATATGCATCATTACTTATTCATAAGTGATACTTATTCAGTTAGTTTTCCTATATATTAAAGTTATACAGGTAAAACAGGCGTAGTATATGAAAAATAGGGTAATTTCCTACTTTCATCGGTAATGATAAGTTACCTAAAGGATGACAAAGAAATGAGTATCACTTTTTGAAAACCTTACAATAAAAAAATAATGTAAAATATAGCCCTACTTTTTAGATTGTCGCCCTGCCCTTGCTCTTTTTGATTGAAATTGGAAATCTTGGTACGGTCAATCTTAATATAGTTTTCAAATGCATCGTTGACCCACCATGGGAGGTAAATTTGTAGTGCTTAATAAAGTTTATCTACCTCGCAAATTTTTAATGAATATTCATGTGGACTGCGCTGGGCTTTTTTTCATTAAATCAAAACGGTACGCATAAAGAATTCTTGACATTGCTTTTCTGTGTATACGTTCTCTATACATTTTATAAATTATATGTGCTAAAACACGTTTTTCAACACTTCTGCATTTCCTCAAAAATGTGTATACACACATGTAGGCTTAATTGTTGCCACAGCATTCATCATGTAAAATGCCGATTGTAAATAAAAAGAAAAATAAATAAATTATCTGTTCTTCATCTTATTGGAAATAGATATTAATCTGTCCTAAATGGCATGGACATGATAAAAAAAAACGACTTGGAAAAACTTGCCAGCCCCCCCCCCCCCTCCTCTAAAAATCAAATGATGGTCCTATTTTCTGTTTTTAATCGATTAAGAGAGCCTTTAGTCTCCTTTTTAGTTACAATAATTGAAAAACAAATGAACACAATGTACATGCTGGAAATAAGATCTTGGTGGACATTGGCACTCACCAAACAAACAGTACATGAAAAAGTATTATTAATCCGGAGTATTTATTCAATGAACTTTTTTTTTAAATTCAAAGACAGACTGTAATACTAAAAGGATAACTGGTCAGGTGCAAATTATTTCTATCACTTCCTGTTCTTGTGGATGAAATCAATTCCGAAAATATGAAAAAATCAGAAAATACCATCATTGAAAGTAAACTAGTGTTTAAAAAGTGAAATTCAGAACGATGCATTGAGACATGGAACATATAATGCATATACACGTTTGCAATTCCACTTTTAGTTTATTATCAAAACAATTCAATAATCTTGCCAGGAATATTGTATGTTTTATAGCAAATACGGAGCATACCGTTTTCCTTAAATGGTGGACTAACTTGCTGCCTGAATCAATCCATTGGTCAGGTAGCTTGGGAATAGCTGCAACACAATACATCTACTCTGAGATTACAAAAATATACATTGTAGAAAATATGACATAACATTTGACAAAACAAATCATGCTACATTGTATATTGTAGTGAATTTATGTTATTCATATAAATAGACACAAAGTTGTGTTTTAAAACTTTTCTTGAAAATTGAAACATCTGACATTGGTGGCTATAATTAAAATATTAAAAATATTCTTTCATCTTTATTAAAATGAAAAAAAAAAGATATTTATCACCCACACATGCTTAAAAAATGTGAAATGTTTTAGAAATGTACATAGCCCGTAGATAAAATTATGCATTTTTTATTTTATCATTCTTTAAGCCTGAAACTCTGAACAGCTACATGTACAATGATAAAAGTGTTATTAATATGAATAAGTTTTTTTTTAAATTGTATAAATTACAGTTTTTAATTGACTTAATATTCATGAAATCAAACAAACAAATGATTGTTTTTCATTAATTTAGAAATTCTAGAAATTTACATTAGATTTATGAGCCGTTTTTTGTAATGATTTGAAATTTTATAAAGGAGCTGTGGCACGCATAGTATCAGAATTTCTACAAACTCTCTGTGATAAAAGACATTGATACCCTAAAGTGAAATCAGGCAAAAATTGGTTGCTATGTTTAATAGTTACCATTGCAACACGTCTTAAAGTTTGAATAATGGCATTTTTTAACATGTTTAGAGCCCCATAGTTAACATTTGCGGCAAATCAAACAATTAAGAAATGAATTTAATTTTTGAAGATTCATGAGGTTATGAACTACGACGCTTCACGCCGGCATATTTCATGAAGCGCGTTAGCGCTTCATGATAAATATGCCGGCGTGAAGCGTTGTAGTTCATATACCTCATGAATCTTCAAAATATTAAATTAATTTCTTATATTTACATTATTTTTCTGATGACTTGCCATAAATTTACGCCGTTCAACTGTAATTTTAAAACTAAACAGTGTGAACTATATTTTTTGACTTTTTGACGTCAAGAGCGGTATTATGACGTAACAATGGAGATATTCATGCTTATTCGTGATACATACCTAATGTAGTTCATGAGAAAATATACTGCATTTTATTTTGTGAAGAATCATAGGGAAAATCCATTGGAAATGTAAATATTTGGCAATGACTGTTTCCAAAAGTTGAAGGTCAGATGTCTCAAATGCATGGTCAACATGTTTGGCAATTCATCTGTTGCATACGTTACTAAGGTAATACAGTATTCAAAAGTAAAAAAAAATATTTATAGAATTTTATAGTCATACACGAAAAAAGCAATTATAGGATGAAATGTGACCAAATAATAGAAAAAAAGAGCTTTGAAACATATACCAAGAACAAAATATGATACTTCATTTTGGTTGGCAATGGTTGCCAAGGTTTTTATGCCACAGAGAGCCGTCAAAGTAACACTCTGTATGTTTAAATCTGATCCTATCTTTAAAAAAAGCACATTTCCTCATAACTAATGATCAATTTTTAAAGATGTTGGTGTGCTTCTAGTTTTCCCATTTAAAAAAATTCAGATTAGTTTCTTTAAATAGAGCGTTGCTATAAAAATAAGCAGAAAATACATGCTTAAAACCTGAAAAATAATTTCTTTCCTTGGATACTTATCCATTAATGTAGATTCCCAAAACTTTTATGATTGATATTTATTAACAGCTAACCTGACTTTTAATTTTGACTATCATCCAATCTCTAAATGGATGCAAGAACCTGGCACACAGGGTTTAATACTGATATAAAGTGCACAAAATCGAATTTTCCCTTCTTGGTTACCATAGCAACAGTGTTGTTTTTCTCATCAAATTTTATCAATACATGTATATGATATTCAACTTCAGTTCTAACAGATAAGTACTATTTCAGCTGAGACCTTTAATTTGTTTCTTGATTATATGGCAATTTAATTCTTAATGCAGCGAAAAATAATTCAATTTTAAGCACTGGTACATTGTTCCCATGGTTACACTGCAAAGTAGCAATTATACCCAATTTTTCTCATGGTTTTGGTGTTGCAAGGTCCTAGGGTTGCATATTTGCCAGTCTTGTATTTTCACGCTTTTCTTCAAGACAGTAGCATTAACCCAATCTTAGTTACTGGTTTTGCATGGTTATACTGTGTTACCATGGCAACCATACAAGTTTTTATAGATTAATATTGCTTAAACTTAAATACTGGTACTTGAGGTCAAATATTTTCATTGTTTTTCTTAAGTCGTTGATTGAGTTTGAGCATGTAATACCTACCATTATTGAATACGGAGTGTTTCAGCATATAGTGTACCCTTGGTTACCACTTACTTAGAGATATGTTCTAAACAGTTTCTTTACAGTATAAGTGACATCAAGGTGTCATGTTTTTGTGAGAATGGTTTATTTGCTTTTTTAGTTTTTATAAAGCCACAATCAAGATTTAAAGTGGCTGGAAATCACAATTTTTCGAACTTTTCCCGCTGTTGTAATAGCAACTGAGACACTTAGCAACGAAATTTTTGTTTGATATTTGTTTTTGGTGTCAATTACTAAGCATGGGTGAAGCTTAATCAAAATCGGTGACCATGTTTGGCAACGAAATGGTTATAGCTTTTTAAATAGACGAATTTCACTTTACAAAAGTTATTCCCCTTTGTGGGTCAATCTGGGGTCAGCCGGCGTAAGTCACTGATTTCCGTCTATAGCCGTACCAACTTCATGGGTCAGTGTCTTAGAAATGAAATCTTTATGGATATGCTCATTTTGCTTTTCATGTTGCCTCATGCTCTGGCAATACAGGTAGAGATCGAAATAATTCTATAATGTTTGAAATTTAAATCTTTTATCTCAGATATGTGCATATAAAAACGTCAAGTATGTTTTAATAAATTTTATTGTGTCGATATTTGGACATGAATGTTTATCCAGAGACACAAATTATGAAAAGTTATTGGTGTCTCTGGCAACACAACCAAAAAAAAGTTTACATATAAAATATTCAAACTTAGGTTCAAAGTTCATAGTTCAAAGGTCAAAGTTCACTAACACCATCTCAGAAAGTGGTAAAAGCCTTGACCCTTGGAGGTGCCGAGGTCAAGCACTTATTTATGTATATCTAAATCCATAGTTTACTTTTTAACTTTCATGAGTTACATGACTGCATATAAGGATAGTTACTTAGTGCCGCTCGTTTACGCACATCTCAGCTGGAAAGAAACTGACAGCCATACCAGAGTCTATGAATCCACATTATTGTTTAAAGTTTTTGGTTAGAGGAAAGTTATTGATTCCAGGAAAAATGATGCAAGACTTGCTTTTGGAATGAATCACTTCCATATAAATGGCTGTTCCTCACATCACTATCATATTAAATGTCTTGAAAGTCCAGAATGCTGCAAGTCCATAGAGGTACTTGTTGTTCAATCATATTAGCTGTTCCCTAAGGACCTGGTTTCATCTTATAAGTCGGATAGTCCTGTCATGTTGAAATTGATATTCACTACAAGTCTTTGTCTAAAAGCATAGAAAAAAAACAGAAAAGCAGCATCTATTCTAAATGGGTGAGGTTAATGGGTGTTTCAAATTTATAATACACAATAACAAGCTGGAAAATTTTACCGACCCAAGATGATGCTAAAATATTGGAATAGGAAGTTGCAACCAAAGCGCCTTCACGTGTTTTTATTAAATGGGGGAATGATCAACTAAAATGTTTGACAAGAACAATAATCACTAGGAATAAGAACTGAGATTGAGTTAAAACATTTATGCACTTCGTTTGATAAAAACAACTAATTCAGAGTGAATTAACTGTGAATATCATCAGGTAATTTTCAAAGGCCAAAGTGAGAAAAATGAGTCTTATGCCTACATCGGGAGATAACTCTTAGTAATGTGAAATCCGTCTATGGGGTTTCGTTTGTTTGTAAGGTAAAAGACAACATCATTACATGTTAAGTGAATCACTGACTGAAATAATGAAAGCATCTAGATCCAATTTAATTTCATTTAAATTTGTATTACTGCTGATCTAAATGACTACACAACTTGTCTAAAAGACAATTAACATGAACAAACTTGTTTTTTCTTTGATGTTTACTTTATTATGTCTACATATTGTACCTACATGTGCATACATATCTGGCCGGAATGTACAGTGATGGATCTAGGGAGCTGGTGCAGATCGTCTCCGTTTTCCATTATTTTCAAAAAGTAAAAAATAATTTCCTCATATTCTCGTAAAAGGGATTCACAATATCTTGTCTCTATTTTATCCCTATTCTCTTTAAACATTATCCGGTTATTGCATTTAATCTACTTCATATCTTAGCTAATGTCGCCACGTTTTAGATGTAAACATCATTCCGTGTCATTGAGTGCAAGCACTTGGATGAAGCTGAGTGCAACCAAACGTCACATTTAAAAAAAATATATTTTAAAGACATGCTTTTTGTATGTACGAGAAAATCACAAAAAATGTTTATTAAAACATGAAAATATTGCTGTTCGTCACAAATTCTTCAAAATATCGGTAAATTAGTTATTTTAAACTCTATTTCCTTATGGGTCAATCAGGGCGTAGCAATTGTCATGACTTCGAGCATCTTATGACGTTATTATCATATTTTTTTCTTGTGTTGCCATAACTGTACTGCGCGAGGTTTTCCGGTAAAATTGTGGAGAAATTACAAGTCTAAAGTTAACAATCAACACTGCTTTCTGAAAATTTTACTACTCTTGAGGACATTTTTATCAATATGCAAAGCAAATTAAATTTCAAGAAAACATATGCATAAATAAACAAATGATGAATTTTGTAGCTATTTTGTAGCTTTTGTATAACGTGCATGGGAGATAACGTCAAAATTTTTAAAACAGGGTCATGTTGACTAAATTCTCGGGAGTTTTTCTTGTAATTCCTGTGCTTTAGTAACCATAAATTATATAGCTCAAAAATGTTTTGCTTGCCACAAAATCAATTCAGGTAATTTATTGTCTTCTGTGCTCAGTCTTAGGATGAGTGCCAGTATTTAATGTGGATAAGAGTAGATCCGGCTATTTGATGACGGTGTCAACTGGATTGTAGTGATTTAATAGGACAGAAGTCTTCTACCGAAAAAATTAACTGTTATTGTTACTTTTTGCTGCTATTAGTAATTGGAGAATCATGAAGCTAAACTTATATTCTGTAGAAAGGTTTTATGTTAACATGTAGAAGAATTTCATGTATAAAAAGAGGAGTCTTTTTGTCTAACATCAGATCATCTGCCATCATTGATAGAGCTAGATTATATAATTGATGTAAAATATCATGTAATACTGTAGAAGTACTTTTTTCCGCGTGGTATTAATTTACGTTATGTACGCGGTCACAAATTTTCCGCGGAAAATTGGTCCAAGCGTACTTAAAACAAATGTAAGGCATATAAAGAGAATCTAGAAAATCCGCGTAATTTTTTACCCGCGGATTAAACAGAAATTGAGATTCCGCGGAATTATGACCCCGTGGAAAAAAAATACGTCTACAGCATGTGACTCGTGAGCTTCTATCCCAGCTTGGCATAAAGCGGAAAGTAGAAAACTTAAAGATTACAAAACATTTGAAAATCTAATTGTTCAATTTTTAAGAAGAGCTCTTTATTGTATCCATGAGGTCCATGAAGTTATATTTATAAGGTCTGCCATATTTCAGTATACGAAGTGCAATACTCACAAATTATTCTAAAAACAATCAGGAATTGAAGAAAAATGTCACGGCATGTATTTCAATTAAAACGGAATGTTTTAGTGAAATTATTTATTCTTTCTGATCACCGATGAAATTATTTACTGAACAACCCTCGTATGTGTTTTGAATGTAGGTAATAAAATCTCAAGGTCATACCCTAGTTGAAATGATTTTTTATTTTGATATTTTTTGTTTCGCATGCTCTATACTTTCTTGAGAGTGCTGCAATTTAAGATAAAACTTGCGTTCTATTAATTAAGATTTCGAGTAAATTGGCTGATGTCGAAATATGTTGACCTTTATCAAGTATGTTTTGTACTTAGCCATGCTCTCGATTTAAAGAAAGTAGCAGCACTTTTTCAAGTTAAGGAAAATTAACTTCATTTATATTTAACAAATGATGAAGTTCTATGAAGTATATGCCTTTGCAAAAAAAAGCAAATTAGTTAGGCACTTTCATGTTAAACATGCCAAATTCACAGCATATAACTCTGTGTTAGGATAACAGAAATGCTAAGAAAAGTACAAAGCATTTAAGGATTGTTTTACAGTTTTGTGTGAGTTATTGATGTGTGAATCAAACAGACTTCTCAGGTAGGCATATTTCATGAAGTGCGCTAGCGCTTCGTGAAAAATATGCCTACGTGCAAGTGTGTGTGATTCACACACCAATTATTCTGACTAAACTTAAAAACATTCCTTATATCTAACTTTAACATGTTTGGAAGCAATATACTCAATATTTGAACTTTTTTCGCTGCCCTATATCGTTATACTTTTACTAACGTCGCTATAGCCTAATTGTGACGTCAAGTTAACGCACGTTTGTCCTTGTATATTTCTACGCGTGAGTATACAAAAAAATTATTTCACAGTTGACTTTGTAGAAAAACAAAGCGAATGTAAATATTTTGTAATATGACATGGAATTATTTCACCTTTGAAACAGAGCCTGTTTGTATATTTTGTACCTCGCACTTAAAATTAATGAAGAAACCATGCCCCACTCGTGAAATGAATTCAATATCTAATTTCAAATAACTGAATATACAAATTATATATTTTAGAGTTAGTTATTATATACAAATGATATACATTTATGTTTCAGAAAGAGAAAACTTTACCTAATCCTGGACTCAGAATTGAACCGAAGGTAACGTTTTTCTTATTACAATTAATGTGATAACTGTAGTCAAGTCAATATTAAAGTATTTCCAACTTAAGATTTTATAACATGATATGCATTGATTGTTAAAATGTCAGATATAAAACAATTACAAATCAGGTGTAAGTCATTCTGGAAAGATTAAATTATTAGCAAAAGCAAACATGAAAACCACAACCGATACTGAAATGTTAAAACGTGCTATATTTTTTTTCAAATAAGTTAAAAAGTTTTTGTGAAATGATGTAGAAACTTATGGTAATATTTAAATAAATCTAAAGAAAAAGAAAATTCCAGGAAGTGAGTATGAGTAACAATATCCTGAGCTGTGCAAATTCTGGGAAATATGCATATCAAAATGTTATTGTATACACTGAAGAAATAGCAAATATTCATTATAAATACAGTTGAACTCAGATATCTCGAATACCATGGATATGTCGAAGTGATCTGGAAGTCCCAACCACATATTCTTTCAATATTTAACCTTCGATACCTCGAATCCTTGAATATCAAGAAGTTTATTCCTAGTCCAATCAGGTTCGAGATAACGAAGTTTGACTGTATATGGCAAAACGGTTTTTTTAAATGTAAACAGTACTTACCGGACACAACATAACACCAAAGCGAACCCGAAGCGGACCCCGAGTACGCTCGGCGGGTTTGCACGGGGTCCGCTTCTGGTTCGCTTTCAGAAACTTTGGGACCGATCGGGGTGCACCTTGGGTGCTCTCCGTGTTCACTCGTGGTCAGCTCTGGGCCTGCTAGAGCGAACCCGGCGTTCGCTCTGTGGGACCGCTTTACGCAGTGATGCGTGAAGCGAACCCCGCTTTAATCTCGCCGCCAGTAAGCTCCGCCCCTTGTATATTCCAATACAGTAATGGAATTGCGGAATCGATCATTGTTGTTTGTCTGCGATCGATACATGTACACGTTACATGTATTAAGTGACATTATGGAGAACATTGATAACATTTCCACAATTCAACTGTACATTCGACGTAGATTTATAATTATTTCCTTGGTTTCTATGCTCTTGGAATTTCGATCTCAAGAAATTCCAAGTTATTTTACAGTGGACTATTAGGCATTTATTTTTCTTTGTTGATAACGTGAAAACAAAAACGAAGAGGAAGTCAAAGGTGTTGAATTGATTTTCAATGTATCGAATGGTGTACATGTGAAACTGACAAAAGCATGTGAACAAATTATCTTTTAAAGTTGTGTGTTATATAGTTCTAAATTATATTTATTATTCTTTATGTTTCGCTAAATCTTAGTTTAAATGTTTGACAAACACTAAATTATGATATCTATAAATTAACCTATTGTACATGTTATATCAAGATTTCATTTATAGTAGTTACACATTGAAAGTTCGTAATAAATATTTACAGGACATTTTCTAAAACAATAAATACATTCTATCTTTATTAGCTCAGAATTATAGAGCGAGTATGATTTTAATCAGAATGAAAAAAAAATAAAATGAGAAATAAAAATTGTTCTCCCGAAAAGAATATATTAATATGCCCCCTACTTCACATACACACATTGATAAAATTCAAAATCATTAAAATAAATTCTAAATATTTAAATATAAATAAATACGGGAAAAATCAAGACAAAAAAAGAAATCGTAACTGTAAACTCTCATCATTATACTGGATTTTGATAATAAAGCCTTATGATTTTTTGGTTAAACTTCTATGAGTCGTCTTCCCAATTCTGTATTCGAATTGTTTTCTATAAACCTGAAGCAGCTATTTTTATTCAAATAATATAAGGACGATGTATATGCACATATTTTTTTCATGTCCATTAAAAAGTTCAATAAATTTGATGTGAATTTTGATTAATTTGAGGGAACATGTAAATTGTGACAATGGAGATAAAATACTTGAATATTAGGCACGTACATGTACGTTCGACTTATTTTTGTACTGTACCTTGAGATAATGAAATTATACAATAAGTCAAAGACCAGTTACTTTTCTTTTCTCTTCTTTTTTAGTGTAAAAATTGAAATGACAATTATTATCTTCTTTTTTTTACGCATTGAGTGATATATTTACCCAATTTATATTAAATTTTATCAAAGGTATTTAAATACGGCTATGAAAACCCCTTAATAAAATAAATACGAAAATATTTATTTAACATTCTACACGGAAAATTAAAATATATAATTTATCAATTGCTTAAAAAATAATGAAAATAAATATATAAAACATACATCCCGGAGAATTAAAATATATAAATGGAAAAAAGTATTTTACAATCATAATAGATTTATACTGTACATTCACACGCTTTGCTTGTATGTACATGTACAATGTTTGTCATTTATATCAAATAACATTACATTTTCGATCTTTTATCCCAATCGACAGATCAATATGCCATTTTGATTGGTCGACGCGCTGATTGGTTAATCGCTTATCCTGATTGATAGCTCCTTAAAAAATTACAGTTCGCTCTCTTGGACCGCTACTGAATTTAGGGTTCGCTCCTAGGGTCCGCTAGACCCAGAGTGAACCCGAAACGGCCCCAGAGAGCGAACCCGGGGTCCGGTCCAGGTTCGATTTCGGTTAGTTTGTGTTCGGTCGGTAGAGTAGCAAATAATTATGATTAATTTATAGCAAAAAAAGTATAAGAAATCTACATGAATGGCAAAAATTATTAAATAAATTGCAAACAGCTATAATGACATAAGGCAAAAAAAAATTTGAATACATAGCAAAAGTTGTAATGATATATTGCAAAAAAGTTGTGAAATATGTAGGAAAAAGTAAATACAGTGTATGAATATTTATAACAAACAGTAATTGTAAATTTATGGGTAAAAATTTGTATGAATAATTATGTAGCAATATTTATATGATTTTTAAACAAGAAAATAACCATAAATATATTGCAAGAAATTGATATACATACAGCATTCAAGAAAAAAAAATATTTTTAGTCTATGGCAAAGTGTTTTATATAATATAGTATAATTAATATTAATAAATTAAGACGAAAACTTATGATGAATAAATTATAAAAAGTTAATATTAAATTAATGCACTAACTTATGCAGAATGTTTAACAAAATGTTAAAAAATTAAAGCAAAATTATGATGAACATATTACAAATATGTCTATTTAAAAATTAACACAAAACTTACGATTAATATATTACAAAAAATTACTATAAAATTAAAGCAAAATCTTATGATCAATATATAGCAAATATATATATTTATTATAAATACTGCCAAATCACAAATGTTCTTTGGGGTATATTTTTCGTTTGTTTATTGATATATGGAGACACCAATGAATTCATGACCACCTCAAACTGTAAAATTGTATAAGAATTATTATTATACTAAATGAAACATATGGAGATAACGAACATTAATCACGTTCAAAAGTCCATAAAACAATACAAAACTGGGGCAGAGAAAACAAGGACCTCCAAAACATCAGAGGTGAGAACAGGTGCCATGGAGAAGTGAGCATCACCTGCTGACTGGTCACAACCGCCGTGTGCTCTTTGTCATGATCATTAAATGACGGGAAAATCCGTCGTCGATTCAAGGTATAAATAATGGACCAACACTTAGTATGAAAAACGTCAGTCAACATTTGACTCAGTGATAAATTGTATTTGCTGACAAGGTCATTATATCGAACATAGATCTTACGGAATGATGACTTTAAACATTCTCCAATCACGCAATCAAACCCCCACATACCAATATTTCTTCTCCATGCAAACCCGAAAAATTTGACAACACGAAAATATGTAATTATTACAGGCAACTTGATCAAGAAAAATCAGGAGAAATAAGACAATAATAGTTGGTTAAGAAGAACATAATATGAACAAGAGGCCCATGGGCCTTTTATGTCGCCTGAGCATCATGCAACAACTTTCTAGTGATTGAATTTGGTTCATCATAACTATTCACTTAGCAATTCATTAGTTTGGTTAATTAATTCCATAGGCAGGGTAGGGGAACAAAAAATGCATTTCAACTAATCAGTAATATTCAGCAATAATCAGTAGTGCCCCTACAACAGATGAACTCCCTAACTTGGGTCTACACATTGCACAATTTTTGAAAAGGCACCATTGCTTTTTAAAATATTTGATTAATACCAAGGAGCAGATTTCAAACTATTCATTCATTTTCAGTATATAAGTCGAGCCCCCTGGTACCCCTGACCCTGGGGCCTTGAAATTCACAATTCTGGAAGAAGGACACATGCTCATCATAACTATATAAGTAGTTTATCTGCTTAATACCCAGGAGCAGAGAAGAACATTTTTCAAAGATTTGATGTATGTTCACTATATAATCAATAGAGCCCCGCCTTAACACTAGAACCCCTGACCCTGGGGCCATAAAATTCACAATTTTGGTAGAGGCACTCTTGCTCATCATAACTATAAACTTTGTTTATTTAATACCCAGGAGCAAAGAAGATTTTCAAAGAAATAATGCATTTTCACGATATACTCGTTTTAGCCGCATCCTTGCATTAGAACCCTTCACCCCCAGGGCCATGAATTTCATGATTTTGGTAGAAGACCCAATGCTGATTACAACCATGCAAACAGTTTGACTGCTTGATGTTCAGGAGTGAAGAAGAAGATTTTTAAAGATTGCACTAATTTTCGTGGTTTTGCCCCGCCCCTCTGGCCCCAAGGGGGCAGGGATCATGAAATTCATAATTGTTGTTCTCCTCTACCCATAGATGCATTATGCCAAATTTGGTTGAAATTGGTTCAGTGGTTGCAGAGAAGAAGCTGAAAATGTTCAAATATTAATGCACAACGCACGACGACAGACGAAAACGGATAGCAATAGGTCACCTGAATTTACTCAGGT
The DNA here is from genome assembly GCA_003671525.1 of Saccostrea glomerata. Classification (NCBI taxonomy): domain Eukaryota; kingdom Metazoa; phylum Mollusca; class Bivalvia; order Ostreida; family Ostreidae; genus Saccostrea; species Saccostrea glomerata. The sequence goes on from PRKT01000994.1 coordinate 73,629, forward strand.
GACCTAGTAAATTTAGATCAATTAATTTTTTTAGACTGGTAGAAGCAACATTTTTTTTAGTTCTTACCTTAACTCAACACAAGTATTTCTACCAATATACAAATTAATGCTAGAATTGATTTTAATGTTTTTTCAAACTTTTTTTTTTAAAATTTCATACTTGATCGCAATTAATATTGTAAAATTTATCAAAATATTTCTATTATATAAAGATATATCATTTGCATTTCAGCCGTATGATCGACGGGCGGCATCTTACCAAAAAGTGGAAAAGGTACTTTTGTCAGTTTTTTTGGAAATATTAAAAACGAGTTGATGTACGTAATATGGATTTTTTAAACATAACAATGTCCTGATATCGCTGTAGCATGCTGAAATCTTTATTATCATTATGCACCATGTAATTTCTTCATAATTGATACGCAGCTATTATCACATATAATTTAATAAACATTCTTTAAAAAGTATTTTTATACCATTCCATAATTGTGCAAAGCTTCCTTTACCTTATAACTATTTGGACCTTTCAGAATATTTGTACTTGAAATTTGTGTCCATTGACAAATCTGTATCAATATACATTGTATACTTTTCCCGAAGAATCCAGTATTTCCAACCTATGAGTCAGGCACTAATTGTCTTACAATTAAAATCTCTATATTCCACAAATTTTAAATAAGTTGCATGTTTCTGCCCTATTTATGCGTTATGAACTTGTATGTCCAAAGTTTCTGTTATATTTCAGAACTCTGTTGTTTTAGTATTCTCAAGTGATGTAAATATTCTATGAACTTTCCAAGCTCCTACCAATAGAAAAAAAATATCAGGACAGTGGTACATGGCTTATTCGAATATGAATTATTTAAAGTAATTTTTTTAAAAGCAGTTTTTTCTATTTGAAAACAGACACTTACTTATAAACTTAAAATAAAAAAAATCAGATAAATTTCGAAAACACAGGTCTTTAGAAGATAATAGTTTTAAAAGTATAAAGTAAAAAGTATAAGTTTTAATTCCACGGTGGTAAAATTTCACGATTTCTTACAAAGTACCAATCGCGATGATTTTGATTTCACACTGCAAGAACTTTAATTTAATTTCATATACGCATTTAATCATTTTTAAGACCAATGAAAACATTCACGGTGGGTAAAATTTTGCGGAAAATTGACAAATCGCGAACATAGTGAAATTAAAACCATCGTGATTATTTGTCAATCTACAGTATTTTGTTAATTGGCAGGTAGATTACCTTTATTGAAAGCCTTTAAAGCCTTTTTTAAATAACATTGTCAGTAGTTGAGAGATACCACTGTGACAAGGTTCGGTCACTATTTCTTCGTCACACAGAACAACTACAAACTTTGAATACCTACCATAGCTTTAAGAAGAAAATTTCTCAAATTAAGCAGCTGGTTACTGAATACAGCAGATATGTTCTTTAACAGGAACCCCTGCACTAAGTGAGCAATGATCAGTAATTTTCTTTTATTTAAAAGTCTTATTTCTTAATTTAGTAAAACCCGAAATAAATAAAAATATCAAATCCTTATTTCCAATGTAATTAGCCTTAGAAGTAAAAAGTGCAAAAACAAGAATAAAAATGATTAGGTGAATCAATCCCAAGGGATTAATCCTTGTCCCTAAAATGCTAAAGCAAATACACCTGATTGAAATTGCACTGTCAAATTTATTGAATTACTTACACTAAGAAAAATAATTAGCTGTCGATGAGCAACGGAGCTACCTTTGATAGCCAATGAATTTGATAAAGCTTATGTAACTGCCAAAGGACTCACGGAGCAACTACACACTCGAGAAGATTTTAAGTTAATTTTCAACAAAGCAATTGTTTTGTCCTGTTAGTTGATTGTGTTGTTTAATGTAGGCATAATTTAAGCCAAATCTGAACCTAAACCATAAATGCTTGATAATAATATATAGCCTAATATATGATCTACATTACCTTTACAAATTACCGTATTTGAATTTTTCCTGTGAATCATCGAAGCTGGAACTGGAAGCTGGAATGTCCTTTATAGAAAAATGCATTTCAAAATATCCTTTGTTGTACAAATAAAGAATGTTCAAATGAATGAAGTGTACACCAATTATAATGTTTTGATAAGTTTTACTGCAACCCCCTTTTTGTTTTACTCTTAGGATTTTTTAAATGTAAAATTAATTCACGATTTATATATTTTAAAGACATAAACTTTCCTTAATCTGATGTATGTTGTTTTTATGTTTGTTTGTAAAACTAAAATATAAAAAAAATTCAAATTACGGCACATGTATGCTGAAATGGCAAATCAATCCAAGCCATTCGTGTATATCTCAAAAAAAGGATAATCCATCCATGCATCTTATCATCAAATCAGATATGTGTCAAAAGTGTTGGATGAGATAATTTAGAAAGAAATGTAATTTAAAGTACATATTTTTAAAAATTCTGTTTCCTACAAATTTTGTAAAGCTTTCGTTTTAGAATCTAGGGCACAGAGGGGAAATTATGAGATTATTTGACCCCAATGTAATTTATATACTAACTTACCCAACTCAAACAGTAGCAACAGCTTTCCTCATAAAATAAGCTCATCTACGCCTTAAACTAATAGATGCTATTATCTGGTTTTGACGTAAACTATATTCAAAAATCAATCATCACCTGTTCTTCATACTCACGAATACCCTCAACCTATCTTTAAATAACTGTTTTTGAAGATGGTATTGCGATGAAATATGTAACATTCTAGAATCACAATTGTCCCCTCAAGATTTAAGTAACATAAAATAACTTGATACTCTTACGAAAAATTAGGAGTGCTCTTTCAAAAGATCAAGGTAAGATTTCAATAACATTACATTATAAAAAATATTCATTTAGTCAATAATGCACAATAATGCACTATCTATATTTCTAGATAAGTGTGTCTTTATACATAATAGCAGATTCAAATAGGATTTATCTACCAATTTACAATTAAGATTCACACCATCATGTACACAAAAATATTGTTTCTAAATGCATTTAATTCAGGGAGACTTGTATTTATTGGTGAAACACACTGTGCCATAAATGTACTTTGTTCATTTTTGCATAATTCAGCATTGAAATCAAAATTATTCTATTACATTTGTCTGTCTTTCCCTTTGAACCTATTGATATTAACATTTTCAAAGGAATTTCTTTAAAAATAATTCTATTTAGAAGGATTGATTACAAGTACATTTACAGGTAATAAACAACCAAAGCATATAAACACAAATATTCAAAAAGAAAGTTTTCTATACTTGTAGGAATTAGAAGAAGTAAGAAGACAGAAAGCAGAAATGGAAGAGCAGGAGAAATTAGTTTGTACTTTAAAATAGTTTACATTTCTTGTTTTTTTTTTATTTAAATTTTTCCCTCAAAATATTTAACTTAGTCGATTGATTTTGTTTTTAAAAATACCTAACGTCATAAGACTTCTTTTGTTTTTGGATTTTATTGAATTTTTTAAGGCATGCCAATTAACCGTTGGAAACAATCCTTTATATCCACAAGGGCGTGCTATTATTTCTTTACTTTTCAAAGACATGATAACTGCTGGGAAAATGGACAAGAAATAATGATTGACTGTAACATTTAACTTAATGTTATATAAAAATCTCTCGATCTATTAGTCAGTCCTTCAATGAAGCTGCAGATGTACATGTATCTCTAGTCAGTTTTATCAAGTCTATGTCTCTGTAATCTAAGATTCTGGGGATAATTTTTGGCCTATCTATCTATCTATCTATCTATCTATCTATCTATCTATCTATTTATCTATCTATCTATCTTTCTATCTGTCTATCTGTCTGTCTGTCTGTCTGTTGGACAATAAAAATAACTTTAACCTTACTCGTTTTAGCTATGGTTTTCATATTTCATATATGTATTTCTTGTGACAAGACTGTCCTTATGTGCAACATATGTAAACATTTTACCGTGCTCTAGTTTTTTTTTAACTTTCGCCATTACTTTTGAAAACTTAATGCTAGGGCTTTCATACCTTCTAAATGTTTTTTCTTGTGACAAGATCCTCCATTTGGTATTAATATTCTAGACTTTGACGTGGGATTTTGATGCACTTTGTAGAAAAAAAAACCTTTGGCATAACTTTTAAATAATTGAGCTTGTACAAGAGCTTACAATGTTCACAGGTATATTCCTTGTGTAAAAACCACCTTTTAATTGATTCAAATAATTTTGAAACCAGGGCCTTGTGGTTGGACCTCCATTTCAAAGTCATTACTTTTAAATGGGTGGAGCTATGGCTTTCTTATTTCAATTCTACCTTTTCGATCAAAAACTCTTTCTTTTCATATCAACATTTTTAAACCCTTTCACATGGAGCTTGCAGTTTTCCGTTGTATTGGAAGACATTATCCTTGACTTTAACTTTTAAAATAGTTTGTACGAGGGCTCTCAAATGGACGAGATCTTCCCCCGAATGCCAACTATTTTGACCTTCATCTTGGAATTTGACATCCTTTTGAAACCATTTAGCCTTGGTGATACCTTTTCAAAGTTGCTGATAGGTATATTATTGGAGTTTGATTTGAATTTGAGAAACTTTAACCTTTGCCATATCCTGTCATGTCGAAAGGATATGCTCACTCCTCATTGCTCAATCCTCCGTGTCATCTGATCCTACCTATTAAGCTTTAGAGATCCGTGTTTTGCTTTGCACCTATTTTGAAATACTAAATGGACTTTTGAAGTGGAATACTCTATAAATTTCGTTGTGGGTAACGATGTTGTTTTCACAAGCACATCGTACTTTCTATATGCTTTCTACTCTTTACCCTTTAATATTTTATAAATAATTGATAATTTACTCATTTGTCATCGATTCTACTAGCACTTTGGTTTCAAGAGTAATAGTCTTATAATTTAAACACAACAAAAGCAACAAAAACATCGAATAAGACGTTTTGGTTATGATTTTTCTCAACATTTAGTATAAATGCACTTTATGTACATCTGAATTCAAATGTGTCTCTTCTTAATATCCATTCACTTCTTTATGGAATGTTTTTTATTGCCATTTCTTTTTTTAGTTACAGTTTCGATTGAATAGACTTCGAACATTAGAGGCAGAAATAAAGGCAAAAGTAAGTGCGTGTTTAACAATTTGATAAAACAAAGTAAGACGAAGTCAGAAAATTTAAATGAAATACAATACCCTTGCCCCCCTCCCTTTTTTTCCAAACGAATCATTCTCTCAGTGAAAAAAATGTACCGGCAGGGGGTGTCATGGTAAACAAAATAGTCAATCATACAGCTTGATAAACACTTATATTTCTTTGACCAAATGTTTATGTTTGTTGAGTAGTTAGAGCTATATTTAGAAATTATGTTTACTTCCTAGGAAGAAGCAAGTGAAAGAATGGTAGAGGAAAGCCTGAAATCAAGGTTTGTCGATTTAAAATTTGAAAATTACATTTAAAAAATGTTTATAGGTTTTGTGAGAGTTATTAGTGGGTAAATCACTCATACTTGTCACGTAGAGCGCTTCATGAACAATATGCCTATGTGCAATTCTGTGTGATTCACACACCAATAATTCGCACTTAACTTAAAACATACCTTATATTTACATTTCACATGTTTAAAAGCACTAAAACTATTCTCAATATTTGAATTTTTGCTGTCCTAAATCGTCACACATTTTCTAAAGTCGCTGTAGCCTTATTGTGGCGTCATATTCAAGCACGTTTCTCCGTGTATATTTCTACGCATGAGTATACACGAAAACGGTAATCAAATGAATTTCAGAGATATCTTAGTAGAAAACACAGCAAATGTAAATATTGTACCTTGGATGTTTAATTGAAATTACTATTCTACAATCCTTGATAATTACTAGTACTAGCACTTATACTCATTGAAAAAAAAACATTCTTAATACGAATCCATTGTGTGAATGTATTAATGACATCTATTATATATGCTCTAAATATTTTGTCAGTTATATTGTCATGCATATCTGTATACATTTTTGTTGAGAAATTAAGTTACATAATTTCCCTTTCATTCAAATTTCAATGCAAAAGGAGTGATAAAATGTCGATCTATTTCTGTGAGAAAAGTTTTAAATGTATCACACTTAGCATTGATGCACAATTAGTCATCACTCATTGCATTTTAGTTGCATATAAAAAGGGAAAATGTCCAAGCGTTAGCATATGAGAATAGGGAGAACATTTACTTATAAGTAAGCTTACTAATGAGAGAACTGTTCATTACAAACTCAAAGGGACATGTTTATCGCAGGTGCACACGACATAAGGTTAATACAAAAAGAACACAAGTTTACCTGATAGAACTTTAACTTAGCTTTCATATAACATGTTTTAAGTTGTGTTTAAACACGCATAATATGTGTTTTAAAATAGTACAATCGTGTATAAGCGTATCATTCATAGGGTGGCTACTTTCATAATTTCTCAGCTTATATACTAATATTATCCTGGTCATTCCAAATTGCAGCATCTGTAACGTTGACTGGTACATGTACAATGAAATACACTTGAACAATTTTCTATGCACATGCGCGGATCTAGAGAGGGGTCGGGGGGACGGGTCAGGACCCACCCTGGAATTTACAAGGTTAAAAAATGTATATACTAGAACACGAAAAAAAGTTACCATGGGCCCCCCTTGGAAAACGCTGAACACCC